>JAFMSR010001950.1:0-24934 GCA_022818135.1 Saxidomus purpurata | reverse complement strand
CGATGATCTTGGTGAATTTTGGTTACTGGAATTTCTTTTAGCCAGAATTTTTTGAGCATATGACATTGAATGCACACGGCGTCTCATTCCACTGTCTAAGTGTACGTCATTATGTGACAAAGATCCGGAACCGGTGTCAACAGTCAGATCTTCAAATTCCCTTGATTCCCGTCGTCGTCTTGAACTAATGTACCTTCGACCTTAAATATGATAAAGTTTGCATTTAGAATACATGTACAAATCAACATTCCGTGGATAACTTATCATTATTTTGCAGACACTCAGTCTGTCTTAATAAGTTAGTAAAACTACCATTTATTTCGAAAGCATATTCGTACCTTTTGAGTTACGTCTTGTGTGTCGCGACTTACGAATCCTGACTTAAGTGTATTGAAGAAAATCATAGAACTTAGGACAGAGAAACCTAAGCTTCACCAGTTATGCACATATCATCAGTCAACAGTTACAATGGTAATGTCATGGTAACAACCAATCCAACAAGTCGAAGCTTCTTGGGGCAAACATTTCGAGTTACTGGTAATGGACCGGTATTCTATTAAGCCTCCTATATCTTCGACCTAGATAACAGGGAGCTTCTGTATCAGCCAAGAATACATGGCATGACGTTTAAAGTAGATCTTACTTAATATGTTTGGAGTTCACAGCAAGTTTCATCTGAGTCAGATGTCGTAACTTAAAGGTATGAATAGGCTTCTATACGATACTTTAAGGGATCACTTCTCTGTCACCTGACCGTCTGTCTGTCTGTCCGGCACACTTATAACACACTATTCTTCATAATTATTAACTTAAAACCGTGAACACGGATAGAAAACAGTAAGAAGTGCAGCTGAAGAACAGAAATATTACAAGTTTTCCAATGAAGTCTGCAGAGACACAATTTATTTCATTTCCAGTCACAAATGGCAGGCAAAATAACGTCCATTTCTTGATCTAACAACAAATCACATATGTTCGAATCTATCCGCTGGCTCCGACACAGGTTTGATTTGAAGCATCTAAAATGCCGTTTATTATGCTAATGGTCGAGGGAAAGATGTACTTGCATGCTGCTTTAAATATTTTGTCTGTTCGAAAAACATGATCTCAGAGAAAGATTTTATTTTATGTACTGTTCACTTGTACCAATTACAATGAAATATCCATAGATTTGTTGATCCTAACCAGTGATATGCCAAGACAAGCACGGGCAGCATGCACTTACTATCTTTCCCCACATGTTCTGTATAGTTATGTGTGGACAACATAACTATTCATGACTACAACACAAATGTATACACATTACCCGCAGTGTCAAGTTCCGTCGGGGATGGCGTGTATGCTCTAAATGTGACGGGGTATAGCTCTGTCGGTAGTGCATGGTCTTCTGTCACCTTCTTTACTTTCTTCTTTGTCTTACTATCTGAAAAAACAAAACCAGTTTGTCCTCCTTAGAACATTGTTTCTTACAAATTAACAAATATCTAAAACATGTGATCAGGGATACACAAGTAATGAAAGTTTCGATAGAGTCGTGCATTTCAAATGGTTTTGGCCAACATAAGTTTCTTCTTTCCACAGCAGTAAGTCTATGACCAGCAGTAAGTCATGACCAGCAGTAAGTCTATGACCAGCAGTAAGTCTATGACCAGCAGTAAGTCTATGACCAGCAGCAAAACAATGGAACCAGCAGTATTATGGCGATAATCGCCGTGTGAACGAATTCGATCGAATACATGACCTCTTCATTTTTGAGAGAATACAGCCGGAAATGACTCAGTGCATTAAAAATTTGCCCTGAGATTTTAAATAATTAATGTGAATTAAAGAATTTGAAAGGTGGGAAGTTCAAATATCGACATGGTCGGCTTTGTCAAGATAAACAATCAATTAGTAAAGTATGCAAAATATCGACATCTGTTCTCCTGGAATTTACCTATAGTATCCCGATATGCGACGGACCCACGTTTATTCTTTCAGGAAGCTGAGCACCATTCATTGCAGATTGCAAACAAAAGAAGGTAATGACGCACTAAAACGAATTAGCTTATTTACAGCTCCGAGCGACCCATGAACCAGACTGATTGATTAATTAATTGATAGATTGATTGATTAATTGATAGATAGATTGATTGATTGATTAATTGATTGGTTGATTGATTGAGGTTAAAACACACATATACATATATAAGTTACAAATACCAGTTGCACAGTTACACAAATTACTTCAACAGAGTCAAATACAGACTATAGTTATAACGAAAATCTACCTGCATGGAGGAAGTTCTTTTGATCACAGATAGCTTATAACAATATCACAGCTAGTATGACTGACATTTAACATATTACAAAAAAACATACGGTAATTTAGAATAAGACTAAGTCGGAAATAGACAGATGGAGATGTAACATGTATTTTATATAGGAGTGTGTATTAACCTGTAGATTACCCAAAGAAGCTTAAAGCTGGGTAATCCTATAGGTTAATACACACTGCTGTATATATACTCGGAGGTTACGGGTTCGAGCCCCATCGGGTTCACGACCGTACTTCCTTATATGACACCAGTACTGGTTACTCCAGGAACCGGACTCGATAGCGACTCTGTAAGCTACAAGCTTTTTTCATAATCGAGCTAAAATAAATTAGTATAAACTCACTTAAAACATAATAAAACAATTTAGAAAAATAGGTCTATTTTCCCCTAGTTAAGCCAAATAAATTGTTTTTGACGGCTATTTTAAACTAAATGATTTTTTTTTATTTTCTTAAATTCATTAGGCAGCGAAATCCAGTCATTAATTGCACTATAGTAAAATTTTCTTAACCAAAGCATTTGGGCACTCTAAAATTGTTCATATTTGCCCTTGTTGAATAAGTATGTATATCTCTCACAGGTACAACATTTTCTTTCATGTATGAAGGACGCTTTTTACTAACAGTTTTAAAGACATGGTTCAGTCGTAATTGTTTGTTTCTGTTTTCAACATTTAACATAGACATATCAGCAAGAATAGCTTGATGTACACTTTCTCTAGGACCCATGCCGTTTATCAATCTAACAATTTTGTTTTGGCATTTGTAACTTATCTCTAAGACTTTTATTTAGATCTGGGTACGAAGAAATGTTTACTGAGATGCTGAATACCGAAAACAACTTTGAATGGAGCGAAGATACACGCAGCGCTTTCTGCTTATCATTCAATAATGTACCTGCATGATACAGGAATACAGGGATCATTTCCGATGTTAATGCGATCATGTTAATAAAATGGCTTTAATAAAATGAGCAATAAAAGTGGCAGGACACAGATCTCCTACAGAAAAAAAACCTTCACAAATTTTGACAAGTTTTATTATTATAGATAATTGCACATGGAGTAATAAATAATTCAACACTGCGTAAAGCTCAATAAAAAAGACAATAAAAAGAATTGACCCGATGTCTAAATATTTGCAGAAACCATATTCGATAGCCTCCAAGCATTATTGAAATATTATAGAGATGTTTACAATTATACAAAACCAGACGCATTTTGTCTTTTTTACTTTTTATTGTTTGGACACAAATATCCGTTTGGTGTCCGAGTGCTATGTGTGTGTGGTACTTTCTTTCATTAAATCGAAGGCAATCGGATATCATTTTTAAGGACTTAATAAAACTTTATTTGTTTAGTTAATATTCTGTATCAATTTAGCAGTAACAGAAACTTAAGCTGATCTGCCTAAGTTTTGAACACGTATCATTTCTGTACTTAAACTGTAACAGTTTTTTGTAACACAGTGCAAAATGAACCGGGGGTGGGGGAAGGGGTAATTGGGGAGTGATACACGTGTGGCACCGCCACCTAGTGGCTGATTTACACTGATCCCTACCCTAACCAAAATATGCTATAAAACATAGAAAACGGTCCCTTTTGTCAATTAACGGTGCTGGGGTAGATGAACTGAGCTAAATGATTTCGTTAAATTTCAAATGAAGACATTTATAACGAAACACTTAGCACAACACGAACAGCTAGATCTGGACAAGAATCCCGCTCACTGAGCCTGATCGGCAAAGCAAGAGAGTATGGGTCTAAGAATTCACCATGATAAACTCTACATCTATATATTGAAAACAATACATGACAGCACTAGGTAAAGGTTGAAAACATGCAACATGTTTAATGTCATACACCTTAAAATAAAATTCAATTATTTCTAAACACGATAATAATAATAATTATTATTATTATTATTATAATAGTAATACTAATAGTAATAATAATGATTATAATAATAATTAAATCTTTATTTCAAGAAGGTAGCACAGATAGACATTTATATTAATTTGTATACTCATCTCAATTTAACTGTAGCCTTCCATTAATTACAGACACACGCTCATGCATATACATACATTCACAAAATTGCACACATACAGATACAAACACTTTCTCACAGTTACACTTTAAACTTGGTTTTATACAAAACCCATACAGATTATAAAGTATATTTCTTATGAATTAGGGTTCATGTATGTCTACCACTTATAATTGACAGACATTCAGAAAAATAGCATCGTAACAGAATAGAATATATTTACAAATTAACCTCATTATAAACTGAATGTGTTACTTGTAAGTATATTAGTTTTGATTATATAAAAAATAAAATTATTCAACGATAGTTAGATCACGGAACCTTCCCTGCTAATGCTTATAATATAATGAACATGAATTTGAAAAAGCAGTTGTAATCACTGACTCCTTTTATGCAGTAACCTACAAATAAATAAGGTCAAATTTTGTTGTTCTTATTTATAATTAAGGATGTTATTTTTCAGTAGTTTACAATAGAATCTAACTCGTACATACCTCGTAAATTATGAACGATATGATTCTTGGCTTTCTCAATATTCATCTGTTTCAACTGTTCTCTTAGTTGTCTTTCTTCTCGGGATAACTTTGCGCTAGCTAGCCTCCGCTCGGACTCGATCCCCAGAGTTCTTTTCATTAAAGAATTCCGTCTTGCTGTGTTCTTTACTGTACATTCCTTGAAACTTCTACAGCTTTCTTTAATATATCTGTCCACATCTGCGTCAGCAGTTTTTAAAGTCATGCTTTTACCGCTCTGTATGATTTCTTAAAAAAGTATTTTATTTTCTTGTGAAAACTTCCACCTCTTCTTTCTCTGATATTTCAGAAACTAAAATAGCTAGTCAATTTCTGACATTCATTGCCTTTTAAGTAATTTCAGTAGATTCACAATATTTTGCTACCTTGACTTCACGTTGATTGTTACAGCAATATACAATTTTACTTTATTTCTTTTGTTAGTGTGTGCTTCTTTTAGTACTTTACGCACCAATGCAAACGCAGTCAATGCCCCCTAAAGGTCGTCTGACAAAACAAAACAACAAAATATGGGTATCGTTCCCAATAAATATCAAAATAAGTCCTCATTAATGACAGAAACGCCTTATTATTCCCGAGAGTGTTCCGGCTACTGAACAGCCCAGTTAACAGACGCCAAATTGATATTCCATTGACGTAGCACGATTGTCTTTCATTGAAAGTTCTTTTACTTTAGAAAATGAATTTCCTTTACATAAGGCTATGTAATTATCTACCCGACGAAGAAACTATTTCAAAATGTAACAAACAGAGTTAACATTTAGTGGTGAAATAATACCTCTTTTCTTACGACTTTCAAGAGAGTTTCGAACGTATTATGAAAAACACGTATTACATGTCAATTAAAGATAACATAAAATGCATTGAGAAGTTTTAAACATTTCTTTTCTTTTATTTGACACAAGCCTTGTTTAAAGAAGTTTTGCAATCGATGTAAAGAAAATGGAGTTTTGATATCACCAGATTTTATAGTGGCGGCACTTGAGATCCTTAATCACGATGTGGAAATAGATCAGAACTTTAGACATAAGTGTATTAGCAAACATTGGCTTAATTCTGCCAGTAGTAAAATTGTCAACTTTAAGTTTCACTTAATTTACACAGTATATTTCAAATAAATAGAGAAATCACACAATATCTATACGAGGTCTATAAAGCTAATCAGAAAATGTTATAAAATTTTTATAATATTTATTGCCCTTAAGAAAAGTCTTTAAAAACTTTTCGGTGTTCAAATAATTTACAAGATTAAAATTTGTAAAGTTTATAGCAGTCACGTATACAAAATACTTTCTGCCACTCTGAGATTTATGCTCGGAGAGAGCCTTGTATTTATCTGAGTACCTTCAGGTTGGAAAATTCAGAAACATATATCAGATGAGAGAGGAAACCAGTAAAACTATTCCTGGCATAGCACGCCATCTTGGGAGTTTATAAGCACATTGTTTTAGATTTCGGCATGAAAAGAGTTTATAGATTGGTTTGGTACATGTATGTACTTTACATGTAGTCCCAGGTTCTTGTAATAGACTCCTTATGTTCTGCAACACGCACATGTGAAGCAATGATGACGGTTACGAAAGTAGAACATCAATACTAGGGAAATTCTGTTAGGGCCATCGCCTGTGAATCTGCGCGTGTCGTGTGTAACGCGACAGTCGTGTGTAAGCGCTTACTTGAAACGCGACAGTAGATAATGATAACGCGCTTCGTGAGATAACGTGACAATACGACAGTCGATGACTGAAAACGCGATACACTATGGTACACAGTATGATGATATAACGCGACATCGATGAAGATAACGAAAATACGACAGTACGACGAAAACGCGATAATATGGTGAAAACGCGACAGTATGATGATTACGCGATCACGAAGCTACGATAACGAAAACGCGAAAATACGATGATGATAACGCGATAGCATGATAATGAACGAAAAATAGTAAACTGATATAATGCTAATTTCGTGTTTTCACCATCGTACTGCCGCGTTTTCACCATAGTGATATCGCGTTTTCGTCATCGTACTGTCGTACGGTCGCGTTATCATCATCGAACTGTCGCGTTATCATTATCGTACTGTCGCGTTATCATCATCGTAATGTCGCGTTATCATCATCGTACTGTCGCGTTATCATCATCGTACTATCGCCTTCCGGTGCGCATGCGCATAGAAAACATGTTTTTCCATGTGACAAAATTGATACAAAAAAAAAACATTTATTGTTTAGAGATACTGACTTCATCATGAACAAATGTCAGATATTTATTTGCCAGTATTTTTTTTCATAGCAATATCTACTTTCCATAATTTGTAGCAGGGCATTTAAAGGTTTACCATTTTGTAAAACTAAGGCATTGAATTTTTTCTACAGTGATCCCTATATTAATTTGTACATACATACATGTGAAAGTGGCAGAGTGAAAATGATACAAGTTTTTAGTTTCATTTCATCTAATTTATTTCATTTTATTGTCATTGTACAGATGTACAGTATCATTTGAACACAACTGTAGTGTGAAACAAGAAGGCGAAAGTACGATAATGATAACGCAACAGTACGATGATGATAACGCGATAGTACGATGATGATAACGCGATAGTACGATGATGATAACGCGACAGTACGATGATGATAACGCGATAGTACGACAGTACGATATTACGATGGATAAAACGCGATCGTACGATCGAAGTATCGCGTTTCAGATCGTGCTATCACTTTCGATAATCGATGGCCCTAACGAGATTCCGTACAATACTAATATAACTCTTTATCTTCTTGTATCACATTTTACAGTAACCTCTGTAAACGCTGCGATAACTAATATGATAAAATCCCTCAACATGAAGATTATTGGATTTAATAACTCAACCTTAAATAGATGTACTTTACGTCCAATTGATAAAGGACACAATAAGGCGACGATGTTACCAGAATGGTGATTGCATCTACATTTCTAACTCAAAATAATTCATTAACTTTTGTGGAAGGTATAAGAGCTATGTTTCAGTGTTTAAGCGCCGTGTTTGTCAGAAAACACTAAGCAGTTCTTTGCTTAATGCTTTAGTAATACAGCTGTATGACTTCAAAGGCGTCGTTCTTCTCCTCGCCATAGCGACCTGTGACAGAAATTTTGTTTTCAATTATACTTCAAGGAAGTATTACATGCTGAATCACATGGTCAAACTGTCATTATCTTATTATATCATCGGGTTTCTAATCCTAATGCATTTTCTTTGAGACAACTGACAAATTAATTACTTTATAAGAAGACAGGTTTCATGCGTGAAGTGTTAATCAATACATAGACTCTTCAAGTATGGCCCACCAGGCAGCATTTCTCTGCATTATCTTGTACGAATTCTCGAAGGAAGACATCTTGCTATGAACAGAGATTAAGGCTGATGGACCATAGTCACAAACATAACAACTAAATATATTTATAATATCTTATTTGACACTCAGCTGAACACTAGAGGAAATTGTAATAGATTTATTACACAATAAATAGTTTATCGAGTATTAATGTACTCAAAACATGATTCATCTCTTTAACAATGACGATACAGTCTTCCGCAAAAGTCCATCCAAAAACATCCGGGCGTATGGTTACAGAAATTATATATAACATATATTTCATCACTGTGGTAAAAGCGTATTTTCAAACCAACAAATCAGTCATTTTATTACCAGAAATGTCATCTATATACATGTATACATGTTATATGAAGCTTTCAACATCAGGAGCATATCGAACTCGTCAGATAGTTTGTGGTTGACAGAAGCTTCACAGACTGTCGGACATTTATCATATAGACACAGAAAAACATTTATCTACGCAGTCCTGACAAATATGATTTACTTTAGTTAAAACGAACCATTAAAATACATGTCCGTTTTCTGCAAATGGGCGACTTATTGGTAGATTGACCTTGATCCAGCCTTGTGACGAGCACTGGTATTTACACATACATTCGCTATAGGTTGATTTTGAACTGAAAAAAGCATTTGTTGAAACTGTAAACAATCTGTTCATTGATACTCCTCGACGTACTCCTATAACATAACATATCCTAGCAAGCAGTGCACTGCACTAACAAAAAACCGCAAATACTCTTATAGTGACAAGCAATTAAAAGGAAATCTTAATTAAGTAAATATTTTCGTCGCAGAAGGCGTGAATGACAGCATGGAGGGTAAACAAACGTGGCAGCATATGTTTGACTCTCGCACTTCAGACGTGATGTAAATAATGTAATTCAGAAACCTGCATTTCCATTCCTTTTGCGCATGATTTATGTATGCGTAACAAATCTTTTATTTTTTGCCTGTTAATCATAGATCAGTGGTTCCGTTATCTGTGTTCTGACATGGCTTAAACTTCAAAACATTTCCCCTTGAAAACCTGTTATTTTTTATTTATTTCATTGCACGTTAGAATAAAACGGCTTTAAGCCTGTGAGTTATTTGTGTCGCTACTTACTTTCTGACGTTTTAAGTAAAAGTTGTTACACGTGCAATTTAAGAGAAATGAGAGATGTAACTCTGGTTCTAATCTCTGTTCATGTCCAAGTATTACTGTAGTGGGCCAACTCATCTTCGCGCTATTAAAGTGGAATTATGCACATTTGTTGTTCAAGTAAAAAACCAGCTGAAATAGGTGTGTGTAAAAAGGGTAGAGGAAATGATATCTTTTAACCCAATACACCAAACTCTTCCTGCTACCAGTACGAAATAATAACTTTCCAAATATTACTTTTCGAGTCATTTTAAGAAAAAAACAACTGCATGCAAGAGTTGCTTCCCTTTCACTGCCGAAATCTCTACCAACAACAGCATTAGCAAAGGAACTATTATTTTATTAGTCCATGTTGTTTATTTCTAAAGCACCAACTTCAAATACTAATGCGGCATTATCATATAGTTTAATACATTTAAATGTACAGCAACCGAAAATTGCTTTTATAAAACTATCACCAAAAAAGGTAAGATGCGCATAATGTCACTTTAAATATCATGATCACCACCATGACCTTAACGTATTATTTACAGGGACTTAGACAATTTCGTGCGCGTCAAGCCACAAAGACTGTTAGTAGAAATAAAAATTAAAAAATTAAAAAAGAAACAGGTCAAAATAGGAGAAAAGGGGGAATAATTATGTTAACGATTAAAACAGGGGTGGAGGCAGGTTATGGTAGGGCATGATCAATGCAGCTTACAGCAGCATTAAACTGATCAAGGGTAGGAAGGGAGGGAATATCAGGTGGGAGACTATTCCATAGGACTATGGTCCTAGGGAAGAAGGAATACTTATAGTAGTCAGTGGTTGCGGTGATTTACCTGTAGGACAAGAGATGATAATGGCGGAATTTCCTAGTTAGAGGGATGAAATTTCCTTGGATGGGGATTGCAACCAGGTCGTTAGAAATTTTATACATAAGTCATAGTTGAGAGGATCTAACCTGCGCCATTTTAGACTGTGTAACATGTCTGTGACACTTGAACTCCGGCCAAAGTCAGACATAGCCCAGCGCGCTGCCCTCCTTTGGACCGCTTCTATTTGGTCTATCTGGATTTGGGTGTACGGTGACCTGGTTAATCATTTTTAAGCAATATTTGTTAAACCAATGTTAATAACATAATTTTAACTATTCGCTTTGGTTAACGACATAGAACTATCCTCAAGTTGACGTTTAAGATGGGTTCAACGTCACATCCCCAAAGCATTTTAGCAGGGCGCGGTTATTGCGGCTACCTGAAATATTATAGTTTTATGTAGGTACAAGTTCGCAGCGTTTCCATAGCGTTCTGCTGATAACTTTACTTTTGTACTTCAAGCATTTTACATGTAAAGTCAATAGCGTTTTTAACGGTTAACGAAGTACTAGAATAAAGAAATACGTTACTTTTGTTGGCACGACATGTTTTATTATATATTTTGATGAGTCAAATTTGGGACTTAAGACTTACATTCACGTTTCTCTAACGGAAAGAAACAAAATGGATCGGTCATGACATAGCAATGAAAAATGATCACAACATTTAAACTAAAAACTTCTTTACAATTTGTCTGCTGAACAACGTACATTTTGCTCGATCACCGCCATGTATAAGTGTTGTTTGTTCGTTACTTATGTAGTTTATGGCGGCTTCTCCTTTCTTGACTGCCGGGCAATTATCTGGAGAGCATTATTTGATTTGTGAATACAAAGTCAAATAAGGTAATCCCCTTACTTTAAAGGCAAAAAGTAATATTTAAACTTAACCTACGTACCAGAACATCCACTCATTCCAATACAAAAAGCAAACATAAGGAATTTATTAGCATTGGTATGAAACTTTCTTATGTATATGCTACGTCATGTTATGTTTACAAAAATTATAATCATTCATGTGCAATAAATTTCACAATTAATGCTGACTAAGTTTAAAGACGTAATCTATGTGTAAATTAATTTATGAAGTAAGAAATTGCATAAAGAATTGTCAATCCTTTATGGCCCACTCCTTGTGTCATGACTATTCCGACTCACCGTCATGATAGAGGCCTTATTTCTACTCAAACTAAGTGCGTATTAATTCTAGTGGAGGTTCGCCTTCCTTGACGTATGCAAGGGCAGTTGTTTTAACCAGTGTATATCACATCAGATCGGTGCAAGTAAACAACCAACTTTCAACTTTAAACTAAGGAGGAAATATCTGAAAATTTAAACAACTTGTTACGGAAGTCCGAACAAGCACCCATTAGACTGGACAATGTGACTAGTAGGTGGAGATGACGTAGGAAATACAAATAAAACACCAGTCACAATTATCTAACTTTGATAAAGCGATTTAAACCCCCAACTGCAATCTGGTTGACAATGTTGTTTCTACGCATTTGACTTTCAAAAGATCCCTTTTCTCTAATTTGTGTAAACTTATTATTGAAAGCTTGGTCTATACACCTATTACAGTCAGCGTTTATCTAAATGTGTTATACATTAAGTTTATATTTGAGCTTCTGTCACATTTCAGTTTGTTTAACAAATGTTGAAACGTATGTATTGCTGCACGCGTTTTGACATTGACCTTGTCAAATAAAGTCAGTACTTCAACAGTTCTACGTCAGGCTTACTGAAGAATAACAGGTAGTGCCAATTTTCAGGACCTCTACGTCAGTTGTGTTATCAAGAACATGTAAGAATTTATAAGTCAAATAGAGGCGCACATAACTTGATAAATACACAGAATGATCAATGTGGAACAAACTTGAATGTCCTCAACAATTTATTGAACAGTGGTCAAACTAATTACCTGGTTTGCTCCGAGATAAAGTAGCCTAAAGAAGACAAGGTAAGCCTACATCAATCGATTCACTTATTTGAACAAGGTGAATTAAGATCAGCGTTTCAACAACTTTATCAAATTTGTTGTACGAATAATTTTGATCGAAGACTGGGTAATAAATGTCCATTAAAGAAATTTCAATTCGATGTAAACAAAAACACTTGCTTGTTGTTATAGTATGTGAAAATATATGTCGATTCCGTGACTGGACTCCTTATCAAGTATTAAAAAGTTAATAGATGTAGTACTAGTAGATTTCATGTTCTTATATTGCATAGAAATATTGGTCTAGATTATGTTTAATCAAAAGTCAAAGCTTTCAAATAAATTATGATAAAAACGTTTTGTGCCAAGGACCTCATACGTCCATCACTGGTTATTAAAGCGATCAGCTTGTGAGGTAGTGCCGTCTCGAAATTGAAACTTGGCATGTGCCAGGTGGTATAAAACTAATTAACAATGTAATAAGCGGTTTGATTCTTAAGATACGTATACGAGTCGCGAGTTCTTTGTATCAGAGAACGACACACCTTACAGTTTTATTGAAAATGAAATTTTAATGAGATTTATAACACTGGAAATAAAAGCAAAAACTGCGGTCTTTGACAAAAGTACCCCCCTGTTTGAATGCCAAGGTTTTGCTCAGTGCTTAATTACGGATTTTTATTAAATGGTCGTTATATTATAAAATGAAAACCGGTGCAAGTATACACAAATATGTAAACAGTGGGACTTGTATCTAATCCCCTTTACTTCCATCATTTTACTTCCCACATTGTCAGGTAAACATCTGTACTATAAATAACAGTCAACTGTAACTATGGTTTTATTCCGTTGTCTTTAATGCTTTATATGCTTGAAGCATGCAGAATGTAAACATTGCTTGATGTGCATATATGTGAGAAACACTGAAAATCCATACGTTCATACATGTACTAAGGTTTCACTTACTTCAAAATTAATCATTTCAGTGTTTCCATCATTGTCATTGTCCTGTTTTAGCTTTATTACCTTCTCATCGGCCAGTTTTATGTGGTCCAGTTAGGCTTAGTATCTAAACTAGAATATAATGAAATCAAGTAATGTACGTAAAATATTGCCGACAGTTTTCAGACTGTAAATGCTAATATCCTTCTTGACACATGTATCACTTCTTCAAGCATTAGGCTGCTATTTCAATTTCCCTCAACTTGACCGAATGAAACAATAACATGACCTAGAAATAAACAAGGGTGCTTCAAGGTGAAGCAATGCCTTGTGAACCCTGACATATGAATATAAGAGCTACTATTTGATAAGGAAACTAAATGTGGTTAATGCTCTCACTATGACAAACTATTGGGCCATACATGTATTTGATAAAGACTGGAGGCAAGAATCTCAAGACTTGTGTTGAGACAATGATCTTGGATTGGATTCAAATTTTTTCAATTGCCAAATTTTGGATTTGGATGCTGTTTGATGAAGAATGGAAACAAGAATCTCTTTCTTTTGTGATCTTGATTTTACATGGGGATCATATTCTACCCATGATTAAGCATTGCACATTGACTTTCCCTCTATGGTACGCATAAATAGCATTATGACCGCCCCACAAGTCATTCCACTATGCCAGACGAAGTGGTTTTTACATACTCACCATTTGAGCAGCATAAAAACAGACCCCATCTACTGATTGACTCAGGCCTTCACACAAACTAAAATCAGTTGTTTTGAAAAAGTCAATGACATTTACTGGCCATCTATTAAATGAACTCTGACCTTAAGGGGGTTCAAGTCGAGTGAACATTAACAGAGATGTAATCAAAAATAAATCATTGCACACAAAATCGTTGAATTTTGAGCAAGACACATGGTTCAGGCAGGTATGAAACAACCATGCCAGCACAAGGAAGGAAACAAGAACTCTTTATGATACAAGTTGTGGGTAAGTTTACTTGAAAGCAGATCAAAACTCAATCTGTATTTTACATACATTACAAGCATTAAACAGACCACAGAAGGACATAGCAGCGTCATAACACAACACAGAACTTTTATCATAAAAAACAAGTAAGGCATCTTGAATGATACAAGTATATTTAAAAATCAACAGCATACACATATCATAAAATTCTTTACTTTAAAGAAACAAGTCGAGACGTATAGGTTACAAATCATAGTAGGCCAAATCACGTTGATCAATTCTATATAATCAAAATATCAGTAACTACATGAATATACATTTTTCACGATTGCTTTAAAATGTCTGTCTGCTATAACAAAAGTACTTTCAAATATACTTCTTTTTTTCAGAAAAGATTATCTAGAAATTAATAAGAATACTATTTAGCTCACGTAGATTGTAACAACAAGTTAATCCAATCAGCTTGATAGATTGGCCTAAATAAAGGTTCAGTATCCTTTAGTCCATATATCTAATGGTCAGCATGGGTAGATTTTATAAATATACACCATATGATTCCAAGTCCAGGATGAATGAAACATAAGTTTCAACTATGCTAAATCTACTGTGAAAAAAGGGTAAAAGAGAGATACATCAAACACATTACACCACTTGTAGTTTGCTTAGTAATAACATATACAATGGCATACATACACATATTGAATAAATACAGACATACAAATAGGATTTAGTAACATTTTTATTCCTCCTAATTTTTATGTCTTTTAGTGAAACAGAATTACTAGTGTAATGCAAACTGTGCAACATACAGACTGGTAGAATTAATGAATATTACTAGTAACGGGGCACAATTCAATGAATGTATCGCAAATAAGTATTTATGTATGTAAAGGATGTGTATGACCTTATGAAAACAAGTCTAACTGAGATGATTTATTTCTTTAAAGCAGCCTTCTCTTGCCAGAATCTACCACTGAATCAATTGTTAACATTTTGTGAGCACAAGGGTACCTTTTACTAACATTGCATACGTTTTCTGTAAGTAATGAATGATTTATTAACTCACAAAAAAAAATATGTTTCACCAAACAATCTTATGTAAAGTATATTATAGCGTACATGAAAATAGTTTGTAACTCATCAAATAGAGAATAAAACCCTTGTTATTTCTGTGTGTTTTCATGCACATTAACAGCATAACATGTTACAGGCACTATCTTGAGAACTTGTTAAGTAAAACAGTTCCCTGTATTTCAAGCCACAATCTTTAAATTCTAACCTTTTGCTTTAGCTAGCACAAGATTTTCTTCCAATTGCTTTTTTTTTTTTTTCAAAATATGAACTATGGCCTTTGTTCTTTGCTGTATTCAAATTCAACAAAGAAAAATTGTGTTGTTTTTTAATCTAACAGAGAAATGTCACTCCCTTTCTAACAAATCATTTTACTAGATGTTTCCACCAATGAAACTTGATTTGGACTCAATGTAGAATGGCCGAGTCTTTTTGAACTCCTGGATCCTCTACAGGAATAAAACTGTCAGAAATCACAACTGATGAAATGTCTAGTGCTCAGAATAAAATAGACACAAAGCATTCTGCACAAAATCTTAAGACAAGAAATTTCTAGATACATAGAGCTCTACACAATTCAGGATCACTAGTATCACAGATTAGCTATCTTTTCCTGTGGTAAGGAGTGTCAAAGCTTTTGAGAGATTGTCTATGGCTGTCTTAGAATCCTCATATTGTAGAGCACTGCTAGCATATTTACAATATTTCATCGCCTTTTGATACTGCTGGGGTGCTAGTGAAACTCCACCTGAAAAATGAAGCCAGAACTTTATAATGTGTATCACAAGGGTATGCCACAAATGATGTTTTGTATAATTTACTATATTCATACACTATAAATAGTCCTTCATACAATCTAAGTTACATGACTTGATCTGTATATCAGTAGGTATATACTACACCACTTATGGTGGATATTCTAGTAACTGAGTGTGACCGGAGCTCCCTGTGGTGATAATCCAATACAGAATGGTATGGTAAAGACTTTTCAGTTACCAAAATGGCTGCTACTATAGGTGAAAAGCAATAACAACTGAATTTCTGCATCAGTTACAGAATACAGAACTTAAATTAACAGTATTATACACTATTCAGATAAGGAAATACACCTTGCATTCTATAGAAATGTACATAGGTCTATTTTAGTCAGCATTGTATGTGCTTTTGCATTTATTTTCAATAGATATATTCCTGTATTATTTTCATTAAATGCATAAAGGTAGTGAGTAAAGGGAGGTAACTCAAAAATAAAAAGTCAACATTGAGCTGTCACTTGTATTAAGTAAACCAAATACAAACTTGTGTTAGCAGGTGGTTTCCAGTCTGTATTATATGTAACTTGTTTTGTAGAGTTTTGTGGATCCTGTGGTGTCGAAGGTGGGGCATGTGTGCCAGTCTGAGCACCATTTGGTGAGGTATTACTTCCTGGCAGACTCAGTGAGTCTGAAGAAGATGGTCCAGGTTGGTATGTTGATGATGGACCAGGCTGATTGGCAGGAGGGCCAGGTTGGTAGCTTGAGGGTGCAGGCGGGGGGACATAGCCTTGTGAAGGACCTGGTTGTTCAAATCCTATAGGAGCGCCACTTTGAGCTGCACCATCTGAAATCAATAACATAAAATACAGTCTGTAGACAGATGCTAAGTTATTTATAGAGTGAATAATTACAGAAGGCAAAGTTTTAGGACTCAAATTTGGAATGATCTGAGACTTGAATGTATCCGACATAGGAACTGAAGGACATAAACTTTTCAACTGCATTTTAATAAAACTGAAGTTGGAAAATATTGTCTTTTTAGTAACTTAAACTGACTTACAGTCATCTAAAAACAGTTGCTCTTGAAAGAAGGATAATATTTTCATTTTTCTGAACTCTTGTTTCATACAAAAACTGAAAAAATGTCATATTCAAGTGCTTCCAATATAAGTAATGGGGGTATTCTTAGATTTTCAATTGTGTTGTAAAGATACTATCTGAAAAGACTACATACCGTCTTCCCCTTCCTCATGCTGAGGCCCTGGAATAGGTGTTTCCCCATTTTTGAGACACTTGTGGATATAAGCTGCTTTCCACTTTGCATACTTCCTGTTCTTATCAATCTAAATAATAAAAATGGACATGATTTGATTAACAAGACTTTAGTTTGGAATTTACCAAGAAAGACAGTTCACAATTAGAAGCACGATATGAAGCAGACTCTCAGTTAACTGAAATATGATCTTTTAATCTCCACAGAACAACAAGTATATAAAAAACTTTCACTTCTAACATATTTAATTGCTGTTAAATAACTTAATACTACAGAGTGCAGAGCAAAAACAAAATTAATCGGTTGTAACTTGTACCGCAAATTCTATCAAATTAAAAGATAGCACTCTGCTCCTCCTTCTATTTCCTGCATTTTTACAAATTAATTGTATAACCTTGGTCAAATTTAGAATATGTCATCAAAGTATTTACTTACATCTTCACTTAATTCTCCGAAGACAGACAGAGTGTCAAATAGCATACCCGCTGAGTAGAAAGACTTGACCACATTCCTGATCGTGTACAAATATATTTCAATTATTCAAACCTTATTTATTTCTTTTCTTAACTTAATTAATGTACTAAATAACTGTATGAACACTTGTATGTTGTTGGTTTGAAAAGGACTAAAAACTGTTTAGGCACGACAATTATTTCCTGCAGTGACCTACGATACATACCAGAAGCACTGGTGAAATCTTGCAAGCAGATATGTAACAAATTTTCGTGCATACCAGACAAGAATATCCGCAGTTTTTACCAGTGCTGGAAAATCTCATCTAAAGCCCCCTCCACCCATGTAGGCGACTCACGTGAATTACTTGTGACGTAACGTTATAAACAATGTGACGTCATTTTCCCAAAACAGCATCTGAATAATGTTTGTTTTTATTATTAAAAAGCATCATTTCGATAAGTTTGTATTTAAATATCTATTTTAAAGTGCAAGACGGTATGCAAGCAAAAGTTTCTACCATGAGATTGTACTTGGTTCAGATGGAAATATCTGTCACTTCGGGTAACTGTTTCGCAGGAACTCGGCAGAGCCTCGTTCCCGCCAAAACAGTTACCCTCAGTGCAGATATTTCCATCTGAACCTCGTGCTCATATAAGAAACTAATCATCTTATACATAGATATATTTAAGTCTACAGACCAAGGGACATCAGATTTTCTTTACTAGAACAACAGATGAATACTTACTTGTTAAATCTGGCAGCTCTGTCTTCATTATCGGCAAAGAGGAACACTTTCAGAGCATAGTTTTCCATGTGGGCTTGACCAACCACTTCATTATGAATTGCCTCAGAATCTATCTCCTTCTTTACCTTGTATAGAGAGCGGAATTTGAAAGAATAAGCTGTATGTGTTCATCAATAAAGAGACTAAATCTGAGATAGACTGTTTATGCAGTACTGTAATTCCTTTAAAAACTAGACTTATCACTAAATGTGATTTATACCCCCGAAAGACTGCTTTATAAACTGAGGAAGTTCGTAGTAACAAAATACCTTGTAAAAAAAAAAAAAAAAGAGATATTGTTCACGGCAATAACTCTGTAATTTGTCAAGATAGAGTTCTTGTACACTGCACTTCCTCTCACTGTGCTTGACCATTGTATGAAGTTGTATTGAATTCCAACCAGTAGTTTTCGAATTATGCTCCGGACAAGTAAAAGAAACAAAGGGCAATAACTATGTAATGAATCAAGATAGAGTTGTTATTCTTTTGCACTGCACTTCCTCTCATTGTGCTAGACCATTGTATTGAATTCAAACCAGTAGTTTTCAAGTTATGCTCCGGACAAGGAAAAGTAACAAAGGGCAATAACTCTGTAATGAGTCAAGATGGAGTTGTGGTTCTTGTGCACTGCACTTCCTCTCAATGTGCTTGACCATTGTATGAAGTTGTATTGAATTCCAACTAGTAGTTTTCAAGTTATGCTCCGGACAAGGAAAATGCAACAGACCACCTGACCGCCCGCCTGACCGACCAACCACCGGGTGACTCCTATATACCCCCCTCCCCTCTCCCCCCAACTTCGTTTCAGGGGTATAATAATTATTTTGTTGGTCTTCGAAATTTTACCATTTTCTCTTTGAAACTGTGATATCCTGATTGATACACATGGCAAGTTGAAATTTGTCTTCATCAACATATTGCATATATATGTAAATGTAGCATTTAATTTGAGAAAGAAGTATGTTATTTTTTCCAGTTTATTTGTTTCAGTGATTAAGTAATTAATTATTAGATCATGCATCAATTCAACTGTATTTTTTGTACCCTTAGGAACTGAATTGTCAGTAGTTTTTGTGATACATGTATATGTATTTCTTTGCTACTTAGTATAATTGCCCAAGCCTGTCACGCTATGTCATTAACAACTGTCATTGTTTAACTTTTACTTGTTGAGATACTATACATGTACAGCGACAAAAAATGGCAGGGTGAGGCATAAGGGCATTAGAAACAAATGATACACCCAACTATATCTCTGCAGCTTGGGTGCTGAGGTATATAAACATATGACAATTTAATTAAACAAGAGGGCCATGATGGCCCTATATTGCACACAGAGAACATTCCCCTTTACACCAAAGTCACAGCATTGGCATCAAGAAGATTTTTAAAGTTTGTACTGTAACTCTATACAATCATATATTCTGATAAGCAACCCATAGAGTGTGGTCAATTTTGACCCCAGGGCATGATTTGAATGTTTGAACACATCTGGTAGAGGCCCACTTGACAATGCTACATGTATACTAAATATCTAAGCTGGAGACCTTGTAGTTTTGCTTCATAAAACAAATAACCCCTTGGGTGTGGTCAATTTTGACCCTGGGGGCATTTGTTTCCTATATATGTTTATATAATGCAAGTGACCCCTCACTAAGTAAATTTTGACCCTGGGGAAGAATAAACTTATCTAGGCTCCAGACCATACCGTTTGGACAATATCTACATATATGTAACCCCTAGGACGATCCGATTTAGACCCCAGGGGTAAACTTGTTAGAAATGCACCAGACAATGTTACACACCAAATATTTAAGCAATGTGACTTGTGGTTTCAGACAACAATATTATTGAAGATTTCCCTATATAAATCTCAAGGCCGTCGCGGACGGTCCGGCCGGCCGGACCACTTTTTTTACCAAGCATACTACCGGCCATACCATTTTCCCCTTAACTCTCTCAATTTTCTTCTTTGCTGAATCGATCTAAAGTGCGGCGTACTAACTTATGCAATCTGACTGACTTAGTGGGGTTGTTTACCCTCAGTGCTTGGCTCGACTGCATGGCTATTATTGCCTGAGGGTGTGAAAACCGACAATTAGCCATTATTAAAGATTGTCTCAAGTGTGGTGTCAAAGGCACGGCAAACGGTTGATCTTGAATTCACTTTAATTAAAAGAACGACTTATTTTGATTTTAATTCAAATGTAAGTTTTAAAACTATAAAGTTTTTCTCACTGTTAATATATACTTATTAAAGATTAAGTTCTTTGGACGTGACAGACTTGAATAATTGTTTTGAATCAAGTAACATGACGACGGATATAATGCAAATAAAAAATATGAACTTTTTTCTGTCCGTTCTAAATCTGAAACCTTCTGTGTAAGTTATCGCTTCATAATGGATATACCTCCAGTACCAAATCGACCTAAGACATCTACTTTTCAACAGTGCACCTTTTGTCTAAAAGTCCAGTGAAAAGAAGTTTTCAGTCTTCTTAATTTACAAATAGATCGTGAAACCAAATATACGGTGCCCTTTTCTATAAAAATTCACGAAATCAGCTGAAATTACAATCCAGAAGAGCACTCAGGATGCAATGAAAACGCATCTAAAGACATGCAGAAAGATAAAATTTTCTAGGGGGAGACCCCCAACCACCCCTTAGTAGAGGAGAAGGCCCCCCCTCTCGTGCTCTCCCCAATCAAGTGTCATCGGCCGGACCACTGTTCGGAAGCCGCCCACGGCCCTGAATCTATGCAAAACAAGTGACCACCCAAGCGGGGACAATACTGACCTCAAAGGCATAATTCAAAATACAAATACAAAGTTTATTTTCTGTCGGCATGTTACATTAACATATATAAACATAAGCTATGTATAGCTTTTGACCGACTTCAAACCACTAGATGTTGCTGAATTATACCCAATATCAAAGCTGTGTGTCTGGGGATTTTGGAGAAAATATTGTTAAAATAAGAGCCAAAACAAAACATCAACTTTGTGCTACACAATGTATACATTAAAATAGCTGGATGAAAAGATCTACCAATAATATGCTATTTTTTGTTTGTTAAAATTAAAATACCTTTTCAAGATATTCCATGAGCGCAACATGGAAACTTCTACATTCTGGAGATTTTTTATCTATTTCCATTCCATTCTGTAGAGCAAACAGTCGACCTAAAAGTGAACATAAATAACTCAAGTACATAAATTATTCAGAAAATCTACAAACTTGTTAAACAGGCTGGTAACATTGCCCGATCGAGCTTTGAAGCCCAATCAAGCTTTTATTGCTCGAGCGGGCTTAAATTTGTGAAAAGAAACTAAGATTTATATTATAATTATTTGGCAGTGTCTAGAGAACCGGAACCGGTTCCCTAGACTGCGACCTTAGCGAACCGGAATCGGTTCTCTAGCCTATATTCGTATATACACTAGCGAACCGGAATTATTTTCCTGCATATATTACAGATAATTGAGATAAGAAAATATATTATTTAATAATTATAAAGTGAAAGCTATCATTTAAACGAGAATAAAATGTGGGACTATCAGTTTATTTGCATTTGTTTTCAATGTGTCGATTGTCGAATTGATCTCCTTCGCCTTCCACACTTCCGGCTTTAATATGATGCGGGCGAAAAATAAGCTATAGAGACAATGTAATTAGTTTATTTATACTTAAATGGTCTTGATTATTATTGTTATAACTAGCGCTACAGAATTTGGTACTACACATGTCGAACAACTGTATAACAACTGTATAATATTAGTCACTGTTAGAGAGAATTATGGTTAAAGTTAATGAGTGTCGTAATTTTAGTCAGATATAGTGGTATTAGCAGTAACAGATTATTTGTAGAAACATAATTATATATTATTAAATAATAAGATAATGTGCCCACTTACAACAGCATTATAATCTATTTTTCGAAAGAAATGTTATAGTGTTAAACTGATCTTAGAATCAGGCATGGGGTCAATTACATTGAAATGTAATTAATTAGATTACAATTACATTAAGAAAGTATTCAATTAAATTACAATTTCCATTACACAGGTTTTCAAATGTAATTAATTATATTACAATTACATCACAAATGTAATTAATTAAATTACAAATTACTTGGAGTTTTTTATATTTATTTTTCAAAGTTTACAATGTATGTATAAAAAATATTAATTGTACAAAGTTACTCCTGTTTTCATGCAATGTCAGTAATTTTTAACAGTCACACACTTGTTTCCGTTACAAGTGTGTGTTGCATTTAATCATCATATTAAGTTTTTCAAATGTTTCATCAGATAGTCTGCATCTATCAGCTCTAAATGTTTTTCCAGCTACACTAAAGTGTCTTTCTACTGGGGCAGATGTAACTTTGACAGACAAATATCTTTTTGCTAGTCTAGCAACAAATGGAATGTCATTCTTACTATTTTTCCAATACTCTTAAGGGATTATATTTTATGTCAATGCATGGTTCATTTATATACTTCTCAACCTGGTCTTGTGCAGTATTAATAATGCCAGAGGGATTTCTTTTGCTACTAGGGGTGGAAGGGAGGAAGCTGAAGAAATTATCAGTTTTTTCTCTTTTACGGGGTGGTGAACTTATTTCTGATTCAGGGTCAGAACCTTCTAGAACTGATGACTGGATCTGAATGACCTTAGCCTTCAAAAGAGAAACAAAGTGGTCTTGCCAAACAGTGAAGCTTTAATTTGAGATTTTTTCTTAAATACACAGCTGTTAAATACTTCTCAAGCACTATGTTATTTTTCACGGGATTTTCATTTTGATAGCAGTTGTCACCTCTTTTGTCATGGTTAGTTATACATGTGATTAGAGGGCTGGTTATTTATGAATCTATTTTACTTTTCACAGGATTTTGATAGCTGTTGTCACCTCTTTTATCATGGTCAGTTATACATGTGACTAGAGGGCATGGATTAACGAACCTGGTGACAATATAAAATCACTATAATTGCAGTGATTCAATAGTCTTGATAATAAGACTTATTTGGTTCTGTATAATTATGGGTAATGAAATGGGGCTATTCATGTGTAAACTATACCGTCAGATTTCTTCAATAAGGACATTTTTTTCCATACAGATTTCAATCATAATCAATGTTTAAAAAAATATTAGATGGAAATCACAACTGTTGTGTCCAACGTTGGGCGGTCGAAACCACCCCCGGTTTTAACCGGTTAAAACCGCCCCGGTCAATACTCCAAAGTGGTCAATACCGGTCAATACTGGTCGATTGGTGGACAATTGAATGTTTTCTGATAATTTTTAGCAAAAAATGAACTAATACTTCATATTCATGATAAAGATGACAGTCAGCTTAATCCACTGGTCAGTATCTCCAAAGTTTAAGTGGCCATTCAATATAAGTTAATATTGGCTGTTAGGTTTATTGTGGCCAATACTAGTCAATTGGTCATTCATGGTGGTCAATTGAATATTTTCTTGAAGTGCCTAGGTAAAATATCCAATTCAGAAGTCAAGTAAATAAAATATAAGAATTCAAATAAATAATTAAAGGTATTTCTCTGTTAAATGCTTCTGTCCTATACCTCCGTAGTGAAGTAAATATGTGCTGTTTGGTCACTACTGGTCAATTGATACATAACACTCTTTGAACTGAGTGCTGTTTCTTGATGATGTTACTTAAACTGTATACATACTGTTGACATTGTCCTACTGGAATTACACAAGTGTGAAGAGTGGCAGGTTAATTGCTACCAGGGCAGCTTAGGTGTGAATAACACCTCTGCAAAGTGGTCCTCCTGACAGTTAGTCAGTCTCTTAGAACTATAATTTTTAATTGACCACAGTACAATTCATTTGGATTCAATGAAACACATTCTGAACAAAATATTAAATGGTCAATATAATTATTTTATGTTTAAACTAACATGGATAAGCTATAAAGTTATTATGAAAGTTTAGATAGCAACCTAAGGAAGATTTAAGTGATAATAGACATAATTTTTCAATTGACCAGTATTGACCGGTAATGACCAGTATTGACCGGTTTTAACCAGTATTGACCGCCGGCCCGGTCAATACTCATATTGACCAGTCGATTGCCAACATTGGTTGTGTCTTTCATTAGAGTGCAATATTTCTTAAAGGCTTAAACATTTGAAATATTGATAAATGTAATTGAAAAGTAATTGAAAAGTAATTGAAATTACATGCATTTTTGATGATGTAATTAATTATATTACAATTACATGTAATTGAAAAATATCTCAATTACAAATTACATTCAATTACATCAGATTTTGTAATTAATTACAGCCAATTACAATTACATTTTTCAATTACCCCATGTCTGCTTAGAATAACATCACATATAATAATAGTTATTGTGAAATATAAAAGCAATAGAGTTACAACACGTTGCAGTTGGGTTTGCCCGTTCGCTAT
>JAFMSR010001949.1:0-25026 GCA_022818135.1 Saxidomus purpurata | reverse complement strand
ATCCCTGTTTGATATTATTTTTGTTTTTTACAACTACATGTACGATCATTTTGAACAATAATAAACTTAAAAGCATCGGACCTTAGGCAGGGATTGGTCGAGTACTGGGGGTTAGTACACGAGTAAGTACTGAGTATTGAATGCTTAAGGAGTACTTGAGTAAGTACTGAGGTAAGTACTTCGTGTGTGTATTCGAGTACTCGAGTACTTTCTGAGGTCAGAATTGCTTAATCATTATTATATGGTATAAAGCTGTCTAGATGGAGATAATGCTGGGTCATAAATAAAAACATAGTATCTTTTTCGAGTTGTATGTAGAATAAATGTATTAATGCATATAATCGCTTTGGCAGTAGACAAAAAACAAATTAACCCAGAAAAGTATCATTGCAGAAATACATTCATAAATATTCTAAAATTGGAAAACAGTCACCAATAAATCCCACTATCAATAGTCTATAATCACAGGCTGTTGCATCGTATCGTCACAAACCTTTCAAAGGCCTGAAGACCTTACCAATAAAAATTATTTTTACTGCAGCATACACATTTGGTTTTGACTTGACTGATGCATTCAAGTGCAGGTTTACAAATGGAACTACAAACTGATCTACAAATCTTGAGCAAGTTACTCTGTTAAACCATTTAAAGTATGACTTCAATTCACTAATTTGTGGAAATGAAAGCTGCCTGTTTGTATAGGCGATAATACCATGAAATACCATTAAGAAAATGGTATAAAAGTTGATACTATATGTGCATAGCTGTTAACACAGACATCAGCCAATTTACGGAACAGCGAGTTGTCATGGACATTTGAACCTTTTCAATACCTACATGTATGTAACACCCGTTTAAGTCGGTGTAATATGCCTAGGTGTACATGCTGTTCTAGGATTATTCAAACTGATGAATGAATCAGTTCATGCAATATGTCTAAACGTTTAAACTTATGAGGAAATACAGATCTTACATCTTCTAAGTGAAACGCAATTTATCTTATGGCTGGTAGAAAATGTAAAACTACAATATCTGGAGCAAACATGAAAACAACCTTTCAGACGGATTAACACTCATAAATTTTATGTGAATAATTGTAACGATCAAACATATGCTAGTAATGCTGCTTCTCATTTTAATAGCTGTGATCATAATATTTGTATCAAATGATGCGCGAGACTCACTGAATGTAATGATATCCGATAGTGTTATCGTCGTGAAGTTTCTGGAATTCATTACGAACGGTATCCTTTTTAATAACTTTCACTGAGTGGACAGCGAGTTTATCGGGATATATCCACCGTTATATTTCGATACATTTTTCTAAGGAAAATATACAGTTGAATCATGTTAATTGAAAATTTCGTGTCGTATTGATTTCAATCAAGCTAAAACGCTATGTAATAGTCAAAGAGTCAAAGAACATTTATTTACAATTCGCGCCCTAAAGCGAAAATAGTTCTAATTGAAATCAAAATTTCTACTGATTACAAAAACACATTTTGTTACAAAAATTCTCTGTCACACGGCTTGGAAATTCAAAATGGCCGACAAGATGGCCGCCGAAAATTTATAATTTACACCCCTAAATACTAAAGCATATTCTGAGTTCCTTGTACAGCCGGTTGAAACAAATTTTCAATAACCTGAACAGAAATATATAATAATTGACAAAATAAATTGTATGTGACTGAAACCGCCATTTTGGAATTAGTCCAAAACAGATCCCCAAAAAATGGTATAAAAATCAGTTTTTTTAAACAGTTTACCTGTTACGTGCCACATACCTCAAGGAAACCACCAAGAGGTCTATGGTAATACAGTACAGTAGTGTACGGTTTGGATCCGGGTTCCAGAATTTAATTGCAATGTTCACTTCCGGATTATCAATAAAAGCAGACGAACCAAGCAATTTGGCAAATAACCGAGGAATGGTTAATCAATTTTAATAATTTAACATGCTTCAGTCAGTATATCTGCAGCTACCGATTCCACCCTGACAAAGGTTGCAAGTATTGATGTAAGATTTCCGTCCCTGTGTTGAAGTTTCGGATAAAAATAAAGAGTGACATTCTGTCATAAAAAGGTTGCTGAATGTGTTGATGAAACACGTAGGTTTTAATACACACATAGACTCATTTAAGGTATGTAACTTCTCATATGTTTAATATATTATGAAGAATATCAATATTAAATTTCCATACGTTCAAAAGAATGTGTCTAATGTTCGGATAGCTTTTAAAAATATTAGCCTGTATAGAGGTCTTCTGACTACATTGTTCTACATTTATTCTTATAAGAATTGCTTATTTTGGCAATACGCATTATGCCTGTTATTTTCTGCAAAAACTAAAGCTTTAAAGAATTGATTTAGTTAACTTTATAATAGACAATATGATTTTAAACAGATTAACTAAGTATGTTCTCATGGAGAAAGTAAACAAAAATTGATATAATTTTTTGTTGTATGGCAAGCCAGTCTGATAAAAGAGCACATTTTGGCAATATGAGTATGCCTAGTGTTGTGCAGAAACTAAAGTTGTATATAATATGAATTTAATTCACTTTGATCTAGTGCTATACAATATCATTTTTGTTATACAGCATGCCTAAGCGTGTTCTCATAGAGAAACCAAACAATAAAGATAGAATATTTTTCAGTTTGATATGATTGATCAGGCAACTGAGAATATATCAATAGTCTGTCTGTGCATTGTTCCAATTAAATTCTAGAGAAACTAAAAAGATAAGATTAGAATGAATTTGAAATGATCATCTTTGACTTTACAAACAATAGTCACTAAATAAAACTAATTTTAGACAGTCTAAGGTGTACCCCAAGAATCCATTATCTAGTCCATCATTTATGTACAGGTTTCAATTACCATTATATCTATACTATTCTTATTTCTTTTCAATTGTGTCTTATCCTGCGACAGTACTTAGGTGTTGATTGCATTTTGCATGCATGATATTGAAGTGCCGAGCGTTTCAGCTGAACAAAACATGTTTATTTATGTATGTAAAGTTGCTCCAATACCTGCTTAACCAAATATGTCTTACAGTGCTGCCTATGGATATGGTATAAGACACCATTTTTTATAGTTTGAAAAGATTTTGATTATAATTATAATAGTTATTATTACTATATCATAATTACTATCTTTATTATTTGCAATTTTTAATACAAAATGTAGATCTTTACTATGCATAGTAAAACACAGTAGAACTCAGATTATGAATAGATAACTCTAGCAATGAGATTATAGTAGTGTAGTAACATTCTTAGTGTCGAATGCTAGTATATAGAGCACTGCAATAAAAGAATATTTTTGGGGCTCTCACCAACAAACATTCATGTTTATCAGACATTTAGGGGTGGTGATTCAGTAGTTTTTTATTCAGTTTTTTGCCTAGGCAGGTAGTTAGGATATCTGAATACCGCTTCTCAGCGCGGTTGTCATTCATATCATACAGTGCTGCTTGATGCCACATTTTTAGGTACCGAATAGCACTTGATACAAACAACATATGCTAGTAATGCTGCTTCTCATTTTAATAGCTGTGATCATATTTTTACCAAATGATGCGCGAGATTTACTGAATGTAATGATATCCGATAGTGTTATCGTCGTGAGGTTTCCAGCATTCGTTACGAACGGTATCCTTTTTATTTGTTTGTGTAACAAACAAATTTACTTACCGTTTTCCGAAGCCTACTCCTTAAGTACCAAATCTGAAAGTAGCTCCGGCACGTCAGTCAGATTTTGGAACATTTTCGTTGTATCATCAATTGGAGCCTGAATCGTTGTATTTTTAAATGGGTAAGTTTTGCCTATAAAAATAGCAGATCGGTAAAGTGTTGGTACATGCTTACGACATTTGACCCAAAGTTACATGCCAGTGCAAATCTTTTATGCTTAACACCTTAACTTCGATAATTTTGAGCAAAATCCATGCATTTTGGGTGTGTTTTGCACTTTTTACCGTTGAATCCTCTGCATTCAACTTGCATTACTTTCACACGCATCGATGTCTGAAACAGCCGACTAGCTACGGCCATGCAGGAAAGGAGTGAGCATTCCGTAAGAGTATTCGTTTCTTCAGAAGTTGCGATTTACCATATAAAATACAAGAATCTGTTATACTTACTTGAGTTTTGTTTACTAAATCAGCCATTTTTTATTGGAGCCGGTTCGTTACGTTAGTTGGAGCATTATCGTTAAATTGGAGCCAGTGCGTTTTGCCGATACAGTGTGATTATGATTCTTCATTTGAAACCATATGGCCATTGCAGACATGAAAGTAGTATTGTTTAAATATACATGTACATGTATATTGTTATGAACTCATGCAGCTTCAGCTAAATTTTGTAAACATAATTAAAGTAAACTGTTTTCGAATAAGAACCGCGGATGTATATCATTTTACAATGATGCGTAAAAATAAGGGACGATTTACTATATAATATATACACCCTATAGAAATAGTTCCGATTTCTTAACCCGCCAGCCATTTCTTAAACCTTGTGCGGAAATAAAACATATGTTTTGGAGTTTCTGTGACAGCAAAATGTCTAACCCTGAGCGTCATTTTAATGAATGAAATATTTTGAACAGCCAGGAATATTTACGCGCATGTTTACACATTCTCTTTTTACGATTATATCCATCCATTCATAAATTTTATTCAATGCGCGGCAAGGGACGTAATTATAACTTTCCTTATTGCTGATATGTTTATTCTGCGGACCTGGCGCGATCTAGTCCGCGTTCCTACATGTATTAGAAATACGCGTGAGCACAAATGTTAGGATACGTTAAACTCAATGTTTAAACGATTTGTTATCTTTAATTGGTGGTGATTGTTTCAAATAGAAGGCAATTTACCTTATATTCGACTTAGGCCTCGATATCTTGAAACGCATCGAATGAGCTATTTTGTTAAAATACATATCAATGATTGCAGAAAAACATTAGAACATCGTTACTTCCTGGTCTCAACCATATTCGTTCTATAATGTATATTGTGGCATTACAGATACGCGCATTGTTACTTTGTCGGTCCGCACAATAAATTGATCCCCTTATTGTTCGGTGCTATTGCCTGCTCATTTGTGTTATCAAAGCGCCGTAACTATTAACTAGCTGCTCGATCAGTGTCTGATTTTAGACAGTAGAACTGTAGGTGAAAACATTTTGTTGAGTACAGTGAAAATCCTTGCTGTCTATGTGTACCGGGAATAGAAACTGAGACAATTCGATCCAAAATACGATTTATGACTGCATTCTGTTTATATCTTATTACCAACTGGTATAGGCTACACTAATGAATATTACAGACTGAAATAGCCGTCGCAACAAAACAAAGGACAAATATTTTGAATACACAAACAAATCCAGCGTCTTCAGCGCTTTGATTAATAACTTTCACTGAGTGGACAGCGAGTTTATCGGGATATATTCCACCGTTATATTCGATACAATTTTCTAAGGAAAATATACAGTTGAAACATGTAAATTTTGTGTACGATATGAGCTGACGAACTCGAAACCGAGTAACTGTCTCGCAACACAATTCACTCTCTGTTTTATCATATGAGCGGTTTTACTGTTTTCACTGAAAGTATTTAGTTCCTAGTTTTTTTAGTCCATATTCTTCATTAAATGTTTTTCGAAAGTACGTTCTTATATACATCCAATACATAGAAAGAGTACACCTAGCATTGTCGTTGAAATTCTTAAAAAATTAGCAATTTGCAGATCGCAATGTCTTAACCTTGAGGCATTCTAGACTTATCAAATGCTATCTTTTCTTATTGACAAACTGTTGTGATAATTTAAAAGGAAATTTTAGAAATGAGCTCTGACAATTGTTATCAGATTACAACAGAAGATGGCTTAAGAAGAATTTTTTTTGATGAATAATGTTTGACAAGCAACCACATCATTATCATCATCTTTTTTATCTCTTGTATATCATGTCACCAACATTTTCTGTGGAGAGGGCCATATGGTAGATTAGTATCATGCTAAATACGTTACCCTCCATAAATAACTGTTATAAGAAATAAATAAAATTAATCACGTTTTTTTTTTGCACATGTCTCGACGTTATTGTACGTCTTCTTCGGGCACAATGTATATTATTCTAATATAAAATGTGCTGCTCTTTTCCCTTTTTTCTCGATGCTGTAACAGGAAGAAAAAACGTGTACTAATCTGGAGACTCACGAGTTTTCATTTATGAGCATTACAGGGCCATTGTAAACAATGTAAATGTCACAGTGTGGGTGATATAGGTCTGCCGTACCTACATTTTAAGTAGTACATATACGTAATTTTGCTGTTGTTATAATAGTTAGCCTAAAATAAAAATAAAATTAATCGAACTAAAAATATATTCGTACAAACTTATCTAATTTTCTTGGAAAAATCAACAATCACCTAAAGGTGTATCTAGAATGGAAAGGGTTACACCAAAATGTGTATCCGGAATGAAATGGGTAGAGCGCGTTCAGTTTAGACTCGCTAGAAATATGTTTGCAACAGTGAAAATAAAAGAAGAAACAATAATAATAGTACAGGTGTTCAGTCCATCAGCCAGTAGAAAAACGTTTGTTTGTAATATTAGCTTCTAGTAGCTTCAATCCAGAAAAAAGCGCAAACTGATGTGATGTTTTGATTCACTTTCTCCGGACTGCCTGCAGAAATCTAACTGATTTTCAAACGATGCCAAGATATCACGCCTGCTAAGGGGAGTGGTGATGTAGAGGTTAAGGTGTCTACCGCTCATCCCGGAGGTTACGGGTTCGAGCCCCACTGGGGTCACAACCATACCTCCTCATATGACACCAGTACTGTTTTTTTTTTCAGAAAACGGACTCGAGAGTGACTCAGTTAGCTTCAAGCTTTCTTCATAATCGAGCTTAAATAAATTAGTTTAAATTAAGATTTCCAGCGTCACAGTTATGAACTAAGTTATGAATATGGGCAGCTGGATAGCTCAGTCGATAGAACATTTGTCCTGTAAGCGAAGGGTCCCGGGTTCTAGTCCCTGTCAGGCTGCACATTTTCTCACTCTGTGACATGAGCAAGTTTTTGTTGAATCATTACAACTATTTTAGCGAGAGTAATTTGGCAAGGTTTTTTTCAAATTCAAGGACAATCACTCCGTAGTGCCTTGAGCAATTAACACTTGGCCGAAGTATTATATTCATGAATACTATAACAGGTTTCAACCCGTTTACAGTTGGACGCTATGCTTCCCTCTTTGATTGTGTCTGACGGAAGAGGGGGAGGACTCTGTGATGGGCAGTTTTTAAATCCCACTGGGACGAAACTGTTTTGATTTCTGTCCTCTGGCCTGTTTCGTCGGGCCCTTAAGGGTGTTTCTCTTGGTGCTCTGCCTTCTGCAAAGGCATTGAGTACATACGTTTTTTGGTTCTCAAGGTTTGCTTTTTATATATTCATACACGAGCATTTTTGTGTTTTACATACCATGCCTTTTGTTTCCATTGCGTGTGTTAGAGATTCACCTAGCAGGGATTACTTTTATTTACACTGTCCTGTGACTTTGGAACATGGTGGGGGTAAGAGTGAGGTTGGGTGCGCACCATAAACCGGTTTAAGCTCCCCAGTGGTGTTTTTGCCACTGACCGTTCCAAGGCGGTGCCCCACTGTGTTCCTTTAATTGTTCGTTTTGTCCTCGTGTGTTTGCTTTGTATGCAAGTGTGTGTTGGTAGTGTATGTGTGTGTGTGTGTACATGATTGTGTGTGTGTGTCGTGTGTGTGTGCGTGTGTGTGTGTGTGTGTGTGTTGGTGGTGTGCACTTCTGGGTGCTATGGGGCTCGTTTTGGGGAGGCTGCGTTTTTGGTACGTGGCATTCCCTGTTTGATATTATTTTTGTTTTTTTGTTGGTATAGAAAAAAATGAATAATAGAACAGACTACACTGTCTGCCAGCGGTTATATCCTAAGATACGTGCGATAAATCAAGGCTTATCAACATGAAATAACTATTTTTGATATATAGTGCTTGTAATAAATAGATAATTCATCTACATTCTACAAGAATTGCCGGTAATGAATTATTCTTCGTATACAGTTTTAAGAACTATCATGATTGACATAGTTGGCAAAGTGGCAATATATTTGTTCAACTGATAAAATGCAAAATCAGATAAAAAGCTGGTATTATCGTTTTTTATCTATTTTGAAGCTGCCACGCAGAGAACCAGTTCTTGGACTTCAATCATTGTCCAGTTAAGTTGATTGCTGGTGTGAAAGACTATTTTTTTATCATGACAGAGGCGTATTAATTTCCAACGGACTATAAAAAGTAATTCTAACCGCTATTGTATCTATTATTAAAAATCACGTTACCAAACACAAAATAGCATTATTCAGACCAAATGTAGATAGTTACTAATTACAATTTAGAAGGCGGTCATAACCAGGGGCGTAGCTTCCTATAGGCACTGTAGGCACGTGCCTACACTTTTCCCCAAAAAATGAAAAATATGAAAATGCCAAAATTAATATGAAATAAAAAGGAAGGGGGTAGGGGGTTTATGGATCTGACCAATATTGTGGACCTGTGCAACAGCGATATATTTCGTTAATGTAAATACATGTAACTAAATATACTTTATGACTAAATCAAAAAATTTAAGCGCTAGTTCGTTGAGGTAGTAATTTGTTAATACTATAGATACGGCCATTCATGATCCCCTGAAATCGGCAGTTCTAGTTTTTAGCTCTGCTTTTGGAGAAACTTGGATGTCTGTTGTACCAATTTTAATGTTTGAAAAGACCCTGATTTTCATGATGGTCGGTAACGAAAATGCCAGGTTGCGATTTCTTCAGAATGCGTTGAGAACAAGCAGGAAGGCGTCTAGATCTACAAACAAACAAGGTTTGTATCCTTGTATTTATCACTAACATGGTGAGGCTACGTAAAAAAACTGTCCAAGACCTAACATAATATACAAAACATATCCAAACTACTATTCATTTTTCAATACAATCACCCTTAGTTCAATCTCGATATAAGTTCTTTTCCTGGGCTGCCTTATAGTAGAGGGTATTTATGGCCAAAAATGGCAAATAAAGGAATTAAATCCTACAGAAATGATTTTTGGTGTGTGCAATCTATATATTGTGTCGACTTCACTACCCGGAATCTACTAAAATCTGCTGGTGCGTTTCCCTTATTTTTGGGGTAAAATGTTGAAAAATTGAAACAAAAATGGGGATTTCTGGAATCCATTTATAGCCATTAATGATTACTTTACTTCTGAGGAGGTCAGAACTTTGTAATTGAGTACTTTAGTATGTCATCTAGTATTTAGATACAGATTTGTCATATACGAAATTAGTATAAATCCAATATGGCCGCCCAAATTCAAAATGGCCGCCAGAAAAACATGATTTTATAGCATAAAATTTGTTTCTTACGAAGTAACAACTTCTATCTTGTATAATTTCCTCTTAAATGTTTATCAACTCTTAGGTAATTGCATTAAAAGTTCAGAGCAGTATATCAGAATATGATCCACGACAGACATCATAGGGTACGCATGCGCTAAAGTGCAGAATGATGTCTTATCTTCTTCCGATTGTTTCATTACTTTTCTAGCTATTGCTTCTACACTGATACTGGAAGCCAGCAGAAGTAAATAAAGGAATTAAACCCTACAGAAATGATTTTGGTGTATGCAATCTATTTATTGTGTCGACTTCACTACCCGGAATCTACTAATATCTGCTGGTGCGGTTCCCTTATGTTTGGGGTAAAACGTTGAAAAATTGAAACAAAAATGGGGATTTCTGGAATCCATTAATAGCCTGATTACTTTACTTCTGAGGAGGTCAGAACTTTGTAATTAAGTACTTTAGTATGTCATCTAGTATTTAGATACAGATTTGTCATATATGAAATTAGTATAAATCCAATATGGCCGCCCAAATTCAAAATGGCCGCCAGAAAACAAAATATGTTTCTAACGATGTAGCAACTTCAAATTTGTACAATTTCCTCTTAAATGTATTATCAACTCTTAGGTAATTGCATAAAAGGTTCAAAGCAGTATATCAGAATATGACCCACGACAGACATCGTGGGGTACGCATGCGCTAAAGTGCAGATGTCTATCTTCTTCCGATTTTTTCATTACTTTTCTAGCTATTGCTTCTACACTTATACTGGAAGCCAGCAGAAGTATAAAAGTATCATCTACAGGTTGAGAGTAGAAATTATTGGTAAAATCTCGGTCCTGATGTCCTTAAACACAATTTCCATATTGTTTCATCCACTTCCGGTATCTAATCAGCCGTCTTCGTCGGCCATTTTATAATTGTACAAGTTATATTGATGAGAATATGATGCTCCTTCTATATTTGATGATCTTTGCTGCTCTTTTGAAGAACATCCTACCACAGGATATTCAGGTATCAGTATAAACACACCATTACTGGTCTGCAAATGGGCTGGCACTGACTATTGCCTCTACATGAAACTTCTGGCAACCATCTCCAGGTTTCATATTGATAAACACTATAAATCAAGGGGTCTTCTTAGATACATTACAATTCTCCTTCTATTTAACTCAAATAATATGAAGCTCAACCCAGGTCCGGCTCATACTGACAGCACCATTTACTCATGCATCACCTGTGATAAACAAGTCACATGGGACTACCGGGCGAGCGGCAGTTTGCGACACGTGTGACCAGTGATATCACACCGACTATCAGGACGTTCACACAGGCACCTACATTATTCTGAGTGACGAAAGTTCTATCAGGTGCAACTGCATTATTTGTAACAACCCAAATTACTCCACCATTTGTTTTGATCTCCACTTGGATCTCTACTAGTATACTGCCAATCAGTTCTACAAGTCTGCCAAGCCCAGACTCGAGCCGTAACATAAAAACCTCATCATTCATCCACTCCTGATTGTAAAACGGCGTATTCAAAGAAGTCGAAGACGACAGCTCGTCCACCAATTTGTATCCTCGACATCAACTGCTAGTCAATTAAGAAAAAGCAGGATAGAATTGAGAACACCATATAATATACCAAGCCTGATTTTATTCCTGGTTGGACCCATCTATAACTGACAACCAGATATTTCCTTCCAACTTCAAATTATGGTAATAGGATTCGCATACAGGTACGGGACGCCCTAGCGGCGGCATACTTTTAGCCATCAGAGACATTCTACTTAGTACAGATGTACCAGAGCTACATACTGATTGTGAGATCATCTGGGCTAAGATTAATCTGGCGGGTTCTAAAAAAACTCTACTTCTGCTCATTTCACAATCAAAAACTAGCGACGGACACAGTCTTACCCAGTTTGACGAATCTGAGTATATCGAGAAGCATCCATCATCGATGCTACTATCATTATTGGCGGTGACTTTAATTAAAGACGGGACTGGAAATCCAAAACGTTGAAATCAAATGCCTCACACACCCGTCTTCATTACAAATTTGGAAATTTTCAGATGACAATGATTGATCACAATTAGTTGAGGAGCCCACCCTAAACAATAACATCCTTGATCTCTTCATCACCAGCCTTCCAAGTAAGGTGCTCTGTACTTGTATAATGCATGGAATCTCTGATCACGACTCCGTCCTGGTGGAACTAATGACATGCGGCCCTTCAAGAATGCCCAGTGGGATAGCATACGAGCTAATAAAACCATCTCCATGTACAGATAACCTCATAAGTGAGCAATAATGAAGATATTGATGTGGTATGGAACACCTTCAAATACAGTCTAAAGTCTAGCATTAACCTTCACATTCCACACACAATGGCAAGATTAAAAGACTCTGCACCTTGGATTACTCCTGATATCAAGAAACTTGTAAAGAAAAGAGAGCATCTCTACAAGGCAAAGAAGAAATATAACGACCTATCCCACAGGTGATTTTAAATCCATCTTCTTCAGAAGAAACTTCATCAAGCATATTGGTCTTACAGTGACAACTTGATTACACCGCAGTCCACTGATACCGACAAGAGTCCTTCCAAACGTTTCTGGAGCTGTATTAAACACAAGGAAAAAGATGAAACGTCTATTTCTGGACTGAGGGAACATTCACATCCAAAAACTGAAGCAAACATCTTGAACCACCAGTTCTGTTTTTTTCTGAAAATACTCCTTGCTCCGATCATCAATTCATCACTTGGGAATATGTCCCACCCTTCAAACATCCAGTAGCTCCCGATATCTCCATCACAAACAACGGGGTAGGAAAGCTACTCAGCAACTTGAACCCCTACACATCTTCAGGTCCTAATGGAATCACTCCTTAAGTAATGAAGGATATATATACTCATCTAGCTCCTATTCTTACCACCATCTTTAATTACTCGTTCACTACCAGCACTATACCCGATGACTGGCGGAAAACTACTGTATCACCAATATATAAGAAAGGGAGCAAGTATAACCCTGAGAACTACCTTCCTATCTCCCTTACATGTATTTGCTGTAAACTACTCGATTATATTATTACCAGTCACATTATGCAACATGGGGAAATCAACAACAACTTGAACCCACTACAGCATGGCTTCTGCAAAGGTCGATCCTTCGAGACACAGCTCATAGAATTCACGGACGACATATCTTCAAATCTTGAAAAAGGGTAAACAGACAGACGTTCTTGTCATGGATTTCTCCAAGGCGTTTGACAAATTCTCCAACATTCTTCTCCGTCACAAGCTGAACCATAGAATAGATCAAACATCACCTAAATGCTCGAAGACCTCCAATGGACGTCGCTACCGGACTGCATAACGATCTGTAGACATTCAATGCTTTCTCGTCTCACATCTTTATCTATTCAGTCTCTTAAAAAACTAGACGAGGAAGCGGACCAGTACGTTATTCAAACAGATCCGTTTTACACTGTGTCATATCTTAATTACAAAGTAACTTCAGTCAGTACATACGATTTTTCTACTCTGTATACCACTTTACCACATAATTTGATAAATGACAAGCTAACTGCCCTAATTCAAAAGACTTTTGCCAGGGAGAATGTTACATTTCTCGCCTGCAATTTCGATAAAGCTTTTTTTACTAGCTGTATTGTTAAACATTATACTATGTGGACCTGTGACGAAGTTTGTAAAGCCCTTTCCTTTTTATTGAACAACATTTATATAAGGTTTGGGAATGCAGTTTTCAGACAAGTAATCGGTATTCCCATGGGAACAAATTGTGCACCCCTTGTCGCAGATTTGTTTTTATATTGTTATGAAAGAGACTTTATGTTGAGTCTTTCTCCAGATACGCAGGCAGACATTATCACTGCTTTTAATAATACATCACGCTATCTGGATGATATTCTTAATATGGATAACCCGTTTTTTGGTCAATTGGTGGACACTATTTATCCCCGGGAACTCCAGTTAATTAAAACTAACAATTTGGATACTGGTGCTTCATTTTTAGATTTACATCTCTCTATTTATTATACATACCAAAAAATTTTTGACAAGAGGGATGTTTTAATTTTAGTATTGTAAATTTCCCCCATTTGGATGGGGATGTACCTCATGCTACATCTTATGGGGTATACATTTCTCAGTTAATTCGGTTTGCCAGAGCGTGTAGTCATGTTGAGGATTTCAATGAACGTAATCAATATATTACAAATAAACTTCTTCAACAGGGCTACCGTTATTACAAATTGCGTAAATATTTTGCTAAATTTTACTATCGTAATTCTGATTTGGTTTTGAAATTCAATAGTAATCTAAAGACTCTTCTGCGAGAAGGTATTTCAAAACCCGATTTTTATGGGGATGTGGTTTACAAACTTCGTAAGATTTTGGGTCATGGCAATTTTCCAGCTGTATTTGCTAAAATTATAAAACGTTTTGCTAAAAGAGGTTACGACCCAACTGTTTTGAGACACACCGCATGTTTGGTGTTCAACCCGTTTACAGTTGGGCGCTATGCTTCCCTCTTTGATTGTGTGTGTGTGTCTGTGTGGGTAGTGTGTGTGTCCCACTGGGAGAAACTGTGTTGTGTGTGTGTCTGGCTGTTTGTGCGTGTGTGTGTGTGTGTGTGCCTGTTGGTTCAAGGGTTGTGTTATACACGAGATTTTTTACATACCAGCCTTTTTTTCTTGTGTGTGTGCCCCCAGGAGGGTTTTTTTCCTGTGTGTGGAACATGTGTGTGTGTGTGTGTGTGTGTGTGTGTGTGTGTGTGTGTGTGTGTGTCCTCGTGTGTGTGTTTGTGTGTGTGTGTGTGTGTGTGTGTGTGTGTGTGTGTGTGTGTGTGTGTGTGTGTGTGTGTGTGTGTGTGTGTGTGTGTGCACTTCTGGGTGCTATGGGGCTCGTTTTGGGGAGGCTGCGTTTTTGGTATGTGGCATTCCCTGTTTGATATTATTTTTGTTTCAATGCTCAATTAGCCACTCTCTTTATCTATACTCTTAAGAATGCTTTTATTTTTATCCTTCGATATACATACTCTCACTTTTATTATTGTCTTATCTTTGCGCTACCCACTGGCAATAATATTCAGTCTGTTGAATGTGGCCAGTATCTGGTAGAAGAAGAAGTTATGTAATAATTATTATTTAGCATTTAAAGGTTCTTTTTTGGAAGGCCAGTGACTGCTTGTAAAGGTAAGATTTTCACGGATTTGCATACTTAGCATAATTTTTATTATTGACCTGTTATCTAACTACGAAAATATGATAAATATCTCTGTTGTTCACTATGTGGAATATAGTTCTTTAATTCCCAAAAATGACTACACATTTTAAACCATTGCCTTAAACCATACTTTTTTAATCAAATCTGCTGAACTAGATATATATAAATAGATGTATATAACACTCACTGTAGCAAATATTTCATCGGGTCGTACCGACTATAGCCTCTTTTGAGGATGGTGGACCCAATAAGCACAATTACAAACACACTCACTGCAGCACAAAATTGTAGTTTGTTTTAAACATTTATTTAGTCACCTTTTTACACAAGGAATTAATTTATTGCATCTTTGTGTAAAATGTAATAAATAAAACTAAAAATATATATAACTTAATGCGACATCTGGCTTCATATTACAAAATTATTTTTTGGCGGCCATCTTGGATTTTGGCGGCCATATTTGATTTTTACTGACATGAGTGTGTGTCTTAATAACAGGTTACACACTTAACTAGCATTGTGCAAAGTTTTTACCTTTACAGATGATATAGAAAAAAGTTATGAGCGGATTCCAGAAATTCTTAGTTTTATTTAATTTTTTCAACTTTTCACCCCAAAAAAAGGGGATTTCGCACCAGCAGATTTTAGTAGATTCTGGTATGTAAGCTCGTATTAAGCTAAATATCACACGTGCCAAAAATCATTTCTGTAGGATTTAATTCCCCTATTTTTCATAAATTCCCTCTACTATTAAAGACGTCAACACAACAAATGACATCGCTATCACTGTCAAAATGGCAAAAAGTTTGTGAAAGAGGTGAAAATCCGAGGGTATTAGATCAGTTGAATACGGGGAGTCAAAGCCACACTTAGCAGCTTTTAGCTACTTCAACTTACCAGGTGTGTGCAGATACATTATTCGGAAGCAAAAGGATATATGCTCTGAACTTTTCTCACCGTCTTTCTCGTTATTCATAAGCATAAAACTGCCCAGTGATGGTTTGACCATTCTGAAGATAATCCACCTTGAAAACACCTTGTAATCCCGGAATAATGATCTCACAACCTTGCCGTCTGCAAGAATTTCTTCGGTGGTGAACCTTGATGTTTCCACTTTGAACGTTAGATCTTGGTTTTGCTGAAAACGTCTCAAAAGCTCTTTGGAAATATTCTCTGGCATTAACATTCACAGAACCTATCTTGTCAAACGTTTGCTCATGTGAAAAACATCAGACAAAATGAACTGGAGGGAATCAAAACTCATTCTAGACTTATGAAAGTCTGTTGAAATTGAGATGTCATTTTCTCTTGAAAACTTTTTTCTTTTAAGAATAATACATTTGTATATCAGAAATTTGTCTCAAGCATTGCTCATCTAGGTTCAAGGGAAAAATGTCCCGAAAATATATGCGTAATGACTCTTACGACTGATGCCAGTCTAAATTCATTCCTGTGGTTTTAGCAATTTGCTATACTATAATTCATTACCATACGATGTACATCATTAAATTGATTTTCGTTAGTGGCATCTTTAAAACGACCTGACCGTGGATCATTTTCAGTGCTGGTTGTTGCTTGAATTCATCAACCCATATCTTTATAGCTGAATATGAAGATAGGATAGTCATCACTAGGTACATTTTCACGCGTTCATGGATTGCCTTTGGTGACCTGACATTCCTTTCTTATGCAGATACTTTATAATCGCTCCCTTTTCTGACTATTCTTTCTCACCAATAGCTAACAACTCATCAGCAATGGCACATGCCCCCGTCACAACTGTCGCACATGTACACAATAATGATAGTGACTTAAAACTTTTACCCTCACTCACGACTGCGGAAATGAAAATGTGCAAGGCAATGGACTTTTTTTATATATTTTAAATAAAGTTCGAAAAAATTTTAATCTAATTGTTTTTATTATGATTACTGTAGTGCTTTGTTTTTTAGCGCATAAGTTTTAAGAGAACTGATTTTCAGTGTGGCAAAATTCACAAACTTTTTCTCTTTATTTTCCTCCAAAATATACCCCATGATACGCCAGAATGCAGCTATGGCGATACGGGATTCAAATTTTTTCCGGGAGAGCATGCCCCCGTACCCCCTAGAAAATATGTGCCTACACTTTCATTTCTTTCAAGCTACGCCCCTGATAACTGAAAATTAGATATGTTTATTACCCTTCCATGAAATTTGCGGTCTTCTGATTGATCAACGATCCGTAAATAGATATTGATATTTCGGGCAAGTCTTAATATACACTTGACATAACCCCGTTACAATACCCCATGCTGAACGCGAGCTTGTTGGCCGCGTACACTACGTCACTGTATAAGTCCGTGCTGATTTGTTACGTCACGCAGTGACACTGAGGTATCATAAGGGGATTTGAAGGTCTGGTTACGTTCAGCCCTTAAATATAAAAAACATAAACGGAATCTTTCAATATTTAGAAAGGGAAGAGTAATAAAATTGTTATTTGTTTTTTGACGTGCTAACGGCTCGGGTAATATAAGTCTAGGCGGGTAATATATCCCCATATACCACTTCAAAAACAAAATAACATATAATATTAATCCAAATCGGTTTAAGGTAAACTAAAATACTTTAGTAGATTCTATCATGCTTGATTGAGACAAAACACATTCATTGCAATTGCAATACAATAACGTATGAAACTATTCAGCCTGCTTAACAAAGGTATAGTGTGACTAGTTCTACCTGTTCTCATAATATGACGAAAAAAACATGTTACTCAATCGGCAAAACTTAACCTAGGACGTTAGTATTCATTTGATAAATTTGTACAGTTAAGATACTAAGCCTTTTTATTTGTAAATATATTTGGTCTTCTGAAATAATATGGTTTTATACATTTGTATATATTTTCCTTTCAGATTGAAAACGATAACATTCAAATAAGTAATGCAATTCGTCACATATTATATTTCCACAGAAATTACAAAATATTTTTCATTGCATATTTAAAATATTTAAACTGTAATTTCTAAGTAACATCTAGATTTCCAAATCCTCATAATTCAGGTCATTACGAAAAAAAAGGATTAATTGTTTTATTAAAAATGTCTATTGGTAAATTTATTTTAATTGCGAAATAAACTATACATAGCTTAAGTAGCTTGTCATGCAAGGTATGTTTTACATTTCCTGAATGCTCCAGAACTACTAACGTACATTCCGAGATATATGTATTCTTGTACTATTGCTAAAGGTTCATTTTTAAAAGTAAAATTATACGCACATTGCCTACCTTTGGACAATATTAGTATTTGTTATTTATTGGTGTTGACTTCCAGTTTCCACTTATCACAGTATTGTTCATATACATTAAGTGCATTTGTAAATCATCTTCATTTTCGGACAGTATAACTGTATGGTCTACACACAATAACATAAACAAGAAAAACCGTTATACAAAATATCACAGTGGTCCCAGAAACAAAACTGACATGTGAATATTTGAAAATTGGTGATAGTAGATGTTGAGGCATGGTCCCAAATACTTCAAGGAGACCAACTTATACCTTAAGCAAATACCTATCCGGAGTGATTGAATATTTTATGTTGAAAAGCAAACTCAAGGTTTCCAGCCCATAACGGTCGATTTTTCAATTGTTATTTTCATATACTATATCCTTTCAATACTTCATATTCAAATTCTGAAAGAAATTTACCGTCTAACTAAAAAGATATATGGAATTTTATACCCCTAGCCTCATCTTGTAAATAACTAACTGAATGGTATACCAGAAAGAATAATTTGTCAATATTCAGTAATTTGGTAATAAAGTATTCAGTATACACTGTAGAAATACATTAACAACACATTCACTAATGAGCCTGCCCAAAACTAATGATAGTGATGCAGATATGTTTACAAAGTTATAAAAATAAAAAAGGTAAAGTGGTATAACTCAAAAAAATTATATGCCACTCTGATAAATTTTGTCTTTATAATACTCTAAGTATAATGGCAAAAAATGATGAACTTTTAACGTCTAGATTTTCAAATAACCAGATCTAAAGTCAGCCATTATCCTTATTAGTTTCGCATGAATGAAGATTTTTATAATTATTTGCCGTAAAACATTTAAAAATGGTTTAAAAGCTGAAAATGATAAGTAAAACAGAAGAAAAAAAGCTTAATAAAGTTGGGTTCGGATGGGATTTGAACTCATTTCGTAAAATTACAACGCAGACGCCTTAACCAATTACACTACAACGATCGACTACTTTGATGGTGGTAAAATAACTTTATATAAATCTATATAAAGATCGACAACTCTTGCATTTCTAGAAACCTTATATAGATCAATATAAAGAACGATAACTCTTGCATTTCTAGAAAAATAGACTGTGTCTACAGTTTTCATCTCAGAAGTACCTCAATTTTTCAATGAAGAGAGACGCATATATTCGATCTAGTGTTTAAGTCTCAATGCATCTTTCACTTTAAACATTTTCCATTAATTTTCATATCTAATTTAACCGTTTTTGGTACGTGGCATTCCCTGTTTGATATTATTTTTGTTTTTAAGTAACTTTTGCCGAAGACCCTGTCGCCACACTGTGTCGAAAGCTTGTTTTAGATCAATGATAGCACAGAACAATTTCTTTCTATTATTGTTTTAAAATTGAATAATTTGTTGTACATGTAATGTATTCATGTTGTCAGAGGTTGAATGTCCTTTCCGGAAAAAAAATCTGACAGTTATGAAGAAGATCATTTGATTCAATAAAATCAATGAAAACTCAGTAAAATATAAAATCATTTTCCATGCATGAATCTATTGTTAAGCCAATTACTAAGTTGGCACCGATTATTTATTTGAGGACCAAACGTTTTATACAACTGAAACTAGAGCTATCACTAAATGTGATTAATACCCCCGAAATACTGCTTTCTAAACTGAGGAAGTTCGTAGTAACAGAATACCTTGCAAAAACAAACTGAAATAGAGATATTGTTCTTGGCAATAACTCTGTAATTAGTCAAGATAGAGTTATGGTTCTTGTACACTGCACTTCCTCCCATTGTGCTGGACCATTGTATGAAGTTGTTTTGCATTCAAACCAGCAGTTTTCAAGTTATGCTCTGCGACAAGGAAAAGTAAAAATGGGCAATAACTCTGTAAATACTCAAGATATAGTTATGGTTCTTGTACACTGTACTTCCTCTCATTGTGCTAGACCATTGTATGAAGTTGTATTGAATTCCAAGCACTTGTTTTCAAGTAATGCTCCGGACAAGGAAAAGTAACAAAGGGCAATAACTCTGTAATGAGTCAAGAAAGAGTTATGGTCCCTGTGCACTGCACTTTCTCTCAATCTACTTGACCATTGTATGAAGGTGTATTGAATTCAAACCAGTAGTTTTCAAGTTATGCTCTGGACAAGGAAAAGTAACAAAGGGCAATAACTCTGTAAATACTCAAGATATAGTTATAGTTCTTGTACACTGCACTTCCTCTCATTGTGCTTGACTATTGTGTGAAGTTGTATTGAATTCCAACCAGTATTTTCAAGTAATACTCCGGACAAGGAAAAGTAACAAAGGGCAAGAACTCTGTAATGAGTCAAGAAAGAGTTATGGTTCTTGTGCACTGCACTTCCCCTTAATGTACTTGACCATTGTATGAAGTTGTATTGAATTCCCACCAGTAGTTTTCAAGTAATGCTCCGGACAAGGAAAAGTAACAAAGGGCAATATCTCTGTAATGAGTCAAGATGGAATTATGGTTCTTGTGCACTGCACTTCCTCTCAATGTGCTTGACCATTGTATGACCATTGTATGAAGTTGTATTGAATTCCAACTAGTAGTTTTCAAGTTATGCTCCGGACAAGGAAAATGCAACAGACCGCCCGCCCGTCCGCCCGCCCGGCCAACCACCGGGTTTCTGGGGTATAAAAATGTAAATAATTGTCCATAACTTCCTAATGGAGCAATATATCAAAAGAATCAAAACTAGGACTGGTTCTCCTTTCATTTGCTTCTTTTTTTACAAAAAATTAAAAATACGTCTGTAGAGAACGAGCAGTCACTCAACAGAGCCATAACAAAGAAAGTATAACGATTACAGCTCTTACAAGATCGAAGATGCGAAATGTTCAGTACACCCTACTTGATTGATAGGAACAATATCTTCGAATGAAATGCAACATGCTCAACGCAATTATTTATGACGTATTCCAAGCTGTCTGCATCATCAATATGCTCATAAGGTCTTGCATTTACTTCAGTCATGTCCCCTATATGAACAATCTAAGGAAAATGTGTACCAGACTCTACTGCCACAGTTTTAAGACAGGAAATACGACTTTAGAGATCAAAGCATTGAGAGTATTGTAGGGAAGCGAAGCTGTGCATGTCGATGATGTATATCAAAGGGTATATAGTTATGTTTTTAAAAGTTCAAGATTGAATTATTTTCGTATAATGATTTCAACTCTATGATGCTTATCAAAGTTCGATGAACCATCTCTGATAAGCTTGTTCTCACATTATATCCCGTAAGCCCGTTTTCTCAAGCAATGCAATCGAACCACAATTGATATGTGTAATGGTTTCAGAAGTGTATTTTTTCTTGAAACTTGTGAACTAGATCTACTAGTATATTTTCGATGACATTAAACGGAACAAAATTACAAAAACAGACATCGACATCATATAATGAGATTCAAACTCCGAACCTCCATTCTTACTTTATACCACTAGACGTATGTCGTGTCGTAGAAATGAATATATCGATGACATTAACTTACAAATGGTTTAATATTGCTCCGGTTCGTAATTTTATGCCGATTTCCCAACATTCTACGTAAAATATATACTTATGAAGGATTTTAATTGTCTTTAAGAGTGGTTCCTCTGTACTGGATTAAAGTTTTACGAAACCTTTTGTGTTTTTAAGTTTTCAACAGTCAATTTTCAAATAAATATAAATCTTATTGATAACTGTTTGCATTAAGCTGCTTTGAATGCTGATATATGCATATTTAGGAGAGGCGTAATTGCTCCAAAAAACTACTTTGTAGCTCAATTACATTAAGAAGTGTAAAGTTAAACGTCTTTTAAGTATCACTAGAGTGATTCCCATTCATCAATAGTTAATTATTAGTTAAACGGGCCAGCATATCGTTTTTTCACTGTGCCGGATAATTTTACCTTAACACCGGTTGTACTTTGTTTACGTTTTTAACATCCGGTTACCTAAATCATTATGTTTTTGGGTATTCGTGTAAGTTTTTCTTTTCTAGCAGTCCTCTTAGTGACAGTTATGCCACCTAGGGGGCTGATATGACCCATCCTAGACCTAACACCAGACCAAATCATTTTACACCCAAAAATCGTTACAAACCCTTCGTATTTTGTCCAACTTAAACAGTCATACTGATTTAATTTACAAGTAAACCCAAAATGTTCAAAATCACTGATGTATTTATCTCTTCTCTTATTGTCAATTTCAGCAGACATTGAACTTAATCCTGGCCCATCCAGTTTTCCATGTGGAAGTTGTGGCATCCATGTCGAACATACTGATCAAGCCCTTGAATAAGGTGGCACCACATTGCTTGTCAAGGCGTAGGGAATACCTCATATGATAGGCTTCTAAACCTAGATACCTCGTTCTCTTGGCTTTGCTCCCATTGCAATTCAATAAATATCTCAACTCTCTCAAGCCCCTGCAACTCACTTACAAGTAATCGTAACATTTACTTTTTTCTCCGGGTCAACTCCCAAACCTAAAGGAAATCCTCCTCCTCCCTACTCTATTTTCAAGGTCATGTATCTAAACTGCCAGTCCATTGTTAACAAAAAGCATGAATTTTATGTCCTACTTGACACTCACAACCCAGATATTGTCGTAGGAACTGAGTCCTGGCTTACCAAATACCACCTCACAAGTGAAATATTTCCATCGAATTTAGGTTACACCCCTTTTCGCAAAGATAGGCTCACAGGTAAGGCGGTGGCGTTTTCATTTTGGTTTTCAAATTGATATATCTCATCTGTGCAGCAACATCTTAATACCCACTGTGAAATGTTATGGGTTAAAATAAACATGAATAATACTAAGCTCTTGTATGTTGCTGCCTACTACAGACCAAAGGAGAATGATCTCACAAGCTTCATTAAGTTTGAAAGGTCACTGGATCTAACCAGACCCCTCAAAGGCAACAAATGGAATTTGGTGACTTTAACACCCCCAACCTCATCTGGGACTCTGACCACATACCTTCAATGAAATCCAATAGCACAAACACCCAGTCTTATAATAAGTTTCTCGAAATCCTTGATGACTATGATCTCACACAAATGGTTAATTCCCCCACTTGTAATGAAAATGTCTTGGACTTATTCCTCACAACAAACCCAACACTATTAAGCACAGTATCTGTCCAAGCCGGTATTTCAGACCATAACAACATCTCTCAAGCTCAAATCAAAACTTTGTATAAATAAGCAAACCGCCAGAGGCATTGCAAACAATTTATCAGTTACTCCAAGGTCAACACTTTAAAAGATTCAGAGTTTATCCCAGTTGAAGTGGATCAGGTTTAAACTCCTAATTCAAGAAAGCATACCAAAGTTTGACCCAATCAAAAAACTAGGAAATAAAAAAGTTTTCCATGGGTTACACAAGACATAAAAAGACTAATTAGAAAAAGGGACAAACTCTATCAAAAGGTTAAACTGCACAAGGGTCAAAATCAGTACATTTGCAAATTCAGAACTGTCAAGCACCTCATCCAGCAAAAAATTAAGAAATCATACGAGACATACAATGTATATAGAAAAAATACTAGACATCCAACCTTCAGAAAACACCAACACTACTAAATTCAACACCAAACGCCTATACTCACTTATAAAGAATGCCAGACAAGATAACCAAGGTATTGCCCCGCTAAAAGATCAGACAAATGGTACAACCACCTCAGAAAATCTTGGTCAAGCAAATATTCTGAATAAACAATTCCAGTCTGTTTTTCAGGTGTTTCTCCCTTGTCTCTGTCCCAGCTTTGCATGACTGCTCTATGAAAAAGGAAATACCCTACAATGCTCAACATTGAAAATGACCCCAAAGGCGTCCTGAAATAATTACTCAAAAACCTAAAAGTGGATAAGGCTGCTGGCCCAGATATGATAAAGCCCACTGTCTTGAAGGAGGTCCGCCATGACATCCTTGACACAGTATCACTTATCTTAAAAAGATCCCTTAACATTGGCCAACTCCCTTCCTATTGGACGAAAGCAAATGTCGCTCCACTATTTAAACAAGAGCTGTCCCTCACAAGTGACGAATGCCCCCGAAAGAGGTGTCTCACAGTCTGTGTCCTCTCCATGTGCTCAGTAAATGTGCTATGTAATTTTAAAATCCTTCCATGCATGACAGAGTTACCATGCCTACAGTATTCCATTACTTTATACAATAAGTGTGACCTTGACCTTTGAGGTAGGGACGTGCCAAGTTATTATAAAATCCTTCAATGCATGAAAAAGTTGCAGTCTGGACACGAATGTGTGCATATATAGAGGATTCCATTACCTTCAAACTCTAAGTGTGACTTGATCTTTGAGGTATGGACGTGGGTCTTGCACGCGACACGTCTCGTCTTGATGTGCTAGACATTTGTGCCAAGATATGTTAAAATCCTTCAATGCATGATAAAGTTATAGAACGGACACGAATGTCTGCATATATAGAGGATTCCATTACCTTCAAATACTAAGTGTGAACTTGACCTTTGATGTAGGGACGTGGGACTTGCACGCGACACGTCGTCTTGATGTGCTAGACATTTGTGCCAAGTTATTTTAAAATCCTTCAATGCATGACAAAGTTACAGTCCGGACACGAATGTGTAAGGGGGACGTACAGACGGACGGACGGACAGACGGACGGTGCGATTTTAACATGCCACCCTTTGGGGGCATACAAAGGTGATACTAGTGACCCTGCAAACTACAGACACATATCGCTAACCTGTATTCTATGTAACCTCCTAGAACATATAATTGGATCTAGCCTATCCACGCATCTCTCAAAACACAACATACCCTATGAGCTACAACATGGGTTCCGTGAAAGACGGTCCTGTGCGACCCAGCTCATTGAGCTAGTTGATGAAATATCCAAAAACCTCTCCTCTGTAAACAGACCGACCTTGGGTGTGTGGGGGGGGTTTTGGGAGGCTGGTTTTTGGGGGGGGGGATTTCCTATGTGGAAATCCTGTTTGATATCACTTGTTTTTTTGTTGTATTTGATTTTAGTAAAGCCTTCGACAAAGTCAACCACCTCAAAT
>JAFMSR010001948.1:0-25020 GCA_022818135.1 Saxidomus purpurata | reverse complement strand
CAATAATTAGGACAAATGCTCTTAAAGTCCTTTAAGCAGCAACATTTTTGTCAAAAACTGCACAGACAGTCTAAGCATTACAAGATTTTGTAAGAACGTCTATTTACTTACTTTGATTTGAAGACCTACCTCTGCTTCTTCACACATGTTAACATATGAAAATAATAAAACCTAAACTCAATTTTAATACGTATGTCTTTCTACTTACTTTGATTTGAAGACATTCCTCTGCATTTCTTCTTATATGCTTAAATATGACAGGAATAAAACATGTTATACATTATTGAAAAAACTCTGTACTAAATTTATGTATCAACAAACAAGACGTCCAGAAGGGCGAGTATCGTTCTACCGTACGGACTGGACTGTTTTAAGTATGTTTTGTAAAAATGTATTGGAAAATATAACCCGGTCAAAGTTCTAGAAAACATTTGAATAGCTGTAGTACAATTGTTTTTTCCACAGTGGGGCTAAATGTAAATACAAACCATTTACAGGTTGCCGGTAACTATCTGAACATGTTTTGGGAAAATCCATTGGAAAATGTGACCAGTAGAGAGTTTTTAGGGTTTTACATTTAATTGATTTCAGCTTAGTTGCTTGCGTACAGCATAGCTCAATTTCTATACACATTGTCTACAGGTTACATGTAACATTCTAAGCAAGTTTTGTAAAAATCCATTCGAAAATGTGACCTGTAAAGTGTTGTCTCATGACTGTAACTCAAAACAGAGTTATCACTATACATAGGCAGAGCTGATGAATACCCCAAGATACAGCCCTGACACTGTTATTCTTCTGTCTAACCGCTTCTATCTGCTTGACCACAAAAAGAAAAGCACTGCATATGTGCTCTGTATGCTATGGTTGAGGTTGCTTTTCTAAAAATATGTACATAGATGATTTAATAAATTCCAGCAAGTACGTTTTGTCAGTCATATGCTCACTTATGCTTTAAACAAATAACACATGTGACATTTCATTGATTTTCAACAAGAGAGTGCTGAAAAATATCATGCCCAAAAACATCCCAATGTACACTTTGTGTCTGAACATGAGTGCCATGATAGCCCTTTATCGCTCACATGAATATAATTGCACAAGAAAGCAGGCGTAAAAGGCATATTGAGGTAAGTCAAGGGAATTTTTGACATTAGTTTGTAAAAATGCACAAATATCCGAATTTCATCTCTCTAGCTTGAAACACAAGAAGGCCATGATGGCAGCTGGGTCGCCAAGTTGCAAATGCAGGACCATATTTTCGTCTGGACCACATAGATTCCGAAATCGTTGTCCAGCCGGCGATCTGAAACGGGACCGTATATAAAGTCTTCCCTGTAGTCTAAACGTTATGCCGTTCGGACCGGACGGGTTTTAGAAGTAAACATGATATCAGCGCACTACAAAAATGGCTGCGTCCAGTTAAATTTAACAAAAATTAACAATCTGTCGTTTTTTCAACAGGGTTAGCGATCCAAATTCACAGTGACAAAAATCTACTTCAATGATTAATATATGACAAAATTCTCGAGATCGTTAATCTTTGATTGGTCGAAGGATCGACCATGGTTATTAAATACGGAAGACGGCATAAAGTGTAATCTAGAGGTTGCTTTTCACACGAAAACGTATGTCTTCCTCCACTTAACACTGTAGGATAGACAAGAATGTGTGTCATGAATTATAAATAATTCAAAACATAATTTATTTTCATATGCACTTCAAAAGAAAAGAAAGAAAATTACGTTAAGGATCACTTAACCAGTGACGACGATATGCATAACTAGGCTTAGCACTAAGCATTCATGTGAAGTTTGGATGAAATTTGGCTAGTGCTGTATGAGGAGTTCCGCGGACAAACTTTGCGTTAAGGTCAAGGTTAGAGTTTACATAAAAAGGCATTAACTCCAATCAATGAACATGAAAATGCCTTCGATATGCTCATATACACTTGGTTCTTAACATTTCTTAGAATTTTGTATTTTATTGGCCTTTGTGACCAGTGTACAGAGTACAAAGATAAGCATGCACGCTTAACTTTACCGGCTGATCAAATTCTACACTGTTAACCACATGGACACCAGAACTTTACCAACTGACTCAACAGTCAATTTGCTACAGATGAAGAACATTGTATATTTCATAAATTTTCTGATGATTGTCCAACTCTGTTGACAAGACTGTCACTTGGTGCAAAAGAAAGGCTATGTTTGATTTCTCAAAAACTATATACTTTAGAATCATTGGTGGAGGTATGTAGGTAAATAAGGTGTTTCACTGTATGAGATTAGCCACATACATTTTGTGAAGAAAGTTGTCAATTACTTGCCCTTGATTAATGTGAATAAATAATTAGAATTCATTAGAAATGTGTTTCAGTCATTGTAGTGATGGATCCTACCTGAGAGGAATTTAGGCAACCATATAGAACTGAAGAAAGATGACAGAACATTCAGTGAAGCACGTCGAAATTTGATTGGTCAGATAGAAGCGATGCTGTTGCTTAGATTTGCTGAATTCTCATCTTTAGGGGTGATAAAGGCTATCAAAACTGCTGACCTTGTTCTTGGTTGAAGATGTCTTGGGCAATGTTAAAAGGTTACAGTTTGTCTGCCTGCATGATTGAATTAGTACTAAAGTTTATGGTCACAATTTACTTATTACAAAAAATGTAAAGGCCATCATGTTTAAATGGTCAAATGAACGCACAGTTGCAATGTTGGAAAATGTTTAAATTTTATATTCGCTTATGCAGTGAACAGTTTATTATTGATACATGTACATTTTACAGATTTGAAAACCGTTGTTCATTTCAGCTGCAGATAGTTATAGCTTTAGAAGTATTTTATGATTTTTATGTTAATTTAGTAAATTACCTGTATGAGGTAGTCAACTAAATGAAACTATAGATGGAGATGGAAAATACATCAAAATAGGAAATACTAATAGTAAACCGTCAATTTAGTTAATTTTAGAAGTCAAAACAAGTTTGTTTTTTTTTGCAGACTTCATATGTTATGTTTTGCAGAAAATTATTACAACTTAATTTTAAAAAGTCTGTTTGTTTTACAGTTTTAACAGTTTAGATGTTATTGATCTCATCACGACTATAAGTACTGAAGCTGGAAGGGGTTTTTCCATGACGAAACTAATAAATACCAAAATCAGATCTCAGAACTAATTAAGGCTAGGGTAGTTTAAATGACCTTTGAATTACAAAGTTACATGCCACAAAACTTTGACACCCGTGATGCTATTTATTTGTGGCATAGTGATGGAAATCGTACAAGGCGAATGAACGTAAAAGACAAGTCAGTGGGAACCCAGCTGAGTTCATGGTAGTGCAAGAAGAGGCAGAATCAGTACAGAAAGGTCGTATAGTTTGTCTAACTGTCAATCAACCTGGGAGCTTTCTGTCTCAACCTCACGTGGATGTTAATGTTACTGAACCAGACATAAATTGCATTTCTGTGGATATTCGTATTTCTCAGCCCAGAAAAACTGTGCATATTATAATTTGGGATCGCAAGCCTTGCCAATTCTAACTACAGCTGTAAAAACTTGAACAAGAGGGCCAAAATGGCAATATATCGCTAACCTCACTACCCCCGGGAGCCCCCGGGAGGGGTCAATTTAACTCCGGGGCTCATGATTTGAATAATCACAGCAGAGATCTACAAGGCAATGCTACAAGGTAAATATCTAAGGTCCAGGCCTGTCAAGGACACTTTTAAAGTAGTCCCAATAATAAGCCTATTTGAAATCAAGTGACATCCCAGCCGAACCCCCGGGCGGGGTCAATTTTTACCCGGACTCATAATTTGAACAATTTTTGTATACAGTCAAACTTGTGAACGGCCCGTCAAGAGAAAAAAAAAAAAAAAAAAAAATGAATAAAAGGGGCCCGTACCAAAAGCAGCCCCCAAACGAGCCCCACAGCACCCGAGTGAAGAAAACAACCCTGAGGATGAAAATATAACAACATTGATTGATGTACGGGGAGACTTTACGGCCGCCACCGGCACAAACAACACAGTGTGAGCAAAAAACAAAAAGATCAAACAGGGAATGCCACGTACCAAAAACGCAGCCTCCCCAAAACGAGCCCCACAGCACCCAGAAACGGCCGTTGTTCACAGGTTACCTTTTGTGTGAGCAGTTGATATAGTTTCATGGTTTAATTCTGCAAACGGTCGCACTTGACAAATGAACTAAAAATGATTTTGTATCGAATCAACAATGGCATAATTTAGTTTATCGGCCTTAAAATGCTTTATAAACCGGATACTGTGACGCTGATTACTTTTTCGAAACAGGAAACGATCATTTAATTTACGTTGATTACGCCCCTTTGCCTTCGTTTGATTTCATTACCGGACAGTTTAAATGGATTAATTTCATGTGTACATTTTAGATGTGAAGGTGACAATTAAATGAAAGCACCTCTTTTCATTATCGAAAGCATCTTTGATTATTGCGCCCGTCGTTTGAGGGGCAAACAACTTTAAGGAAACAAAATGCTTTGATTTTGTCGGTTGCAAATAGTTTAGTGAGAGGGGGAGGGAAAGGATGCTACAAAGATCGTTTGGTGACATTCCATCTATTAGTTGATGAGAAGAAGCCGTTTTAAAGTTTGGTTTTTTTAGAGACAGAGGTCCCTGTATGTAACGGACCGAAACCATTTCCTAACATTTTAAAGAGGTCAATGCAAGAATGCTACAGAGCAAGTTTGGTATAAATCTGACATGCAGTGTCTGAAAAGAGATTCAAGTGAAAATGTAGCGTTAAGAATTTTTTTATTTTTAACAACAGTGGATTATCTGAACTAAGAACCATTTCCTGTTTTGTGAGTTGACAATTAAACGATGTTACAGAACATATTTGGTCACATTTATTAATTTATATAACATGAGGGCCGAAATGGCCCAAGATGGTCCTATATCGCTCACCTGGCTTCCACTGGCTTACACAAGGACAACAATTATGTCGCAAAACGGGTCAATTTTGATCCGGGGTCATGATTTGTTTTCTACTACACAATGCTACACTCAAATATTTGAGCTCTGGGTTCTGGGGTTTAAGACAAGAAGATATTTGAAGTTTTCCTTATATATGTCAATGTGAAATCAAATGACATACCGGGCGAGGTAAATCTTCACTAAGGGTCATGATTCGAACAATCTCTTGTAGAGGTCAACTAGGCAATGTTACAGCCAAATATATAAGCTATATGCCCTGTTTTTTCAGAGAGGAAGACCTTTAAAGATTTTATCTAGAGCTTTATGTTAAATCAATTTAGACCTCGGGAAGGGACAGTTACAAATGTACTAGTACCTTTGTTACCCATTCCTATACGACAAATATTAGCCTCGCCACCAGGCTAGATGGTAATATTTTTCAGTAAAACTCCAAGCAAAATACTATCATCCCTTTTTTCTAACAGGGCTCGATCATCTAGCCTTGTGAAAGTTGGCAAGCAAGAGAAATTCAATGCTCTTGTGCATTCATAACAACCACTAACAACCACTTGACTGACCAACAAGGAATCACCAGCTCAATGTGCAGATGGAACGTTTAATTATGTAGTAGCTTGTCAGGATTTTGCTGTATCTGAAATGCTACTGACATACTTTGGATAAGGATGGAATACACACAGGAATAAAAAAATAATCTTATATAAATTCTTTAAACAGTACACCTTACTTATTTCATTAACATGACATTAGACAAGCCATGAAAACAGATTGAGTGACAACAATATTCTAAATGATTACTATATGTTTGGACGTCATTCAAAAAAACTCAAATATTACTTTCAGGCGTCAAAGCTACAAAAAATTCAAACAAAATATTGTACACAATAATTTTGTTCTATCTCAGTGTGGAAAACTCAATGTGTTTTTTTTTGTTCCTATTAATGTTGACTATATTTTTAATTAAAATCAATAAAAACAAGTTACACTTTTGTTTGCTGGCACAATGTTTAGCATCAGAGTTTGTCTTGACAAAGGCATGAAGTTAGCTCCGCAGCCCGGTAAAGGTAGCCAAACGGCACCTTGTATTTCTGCAGCCTCTGGTTACCCTGTGACACCTAGTTTTCTGTAGCCTAAGAACTTATCCCAATGTCACATCCTAGTGTCCCTGTAGCCCCTTGGTACCCTTTTGTTTTTCCGCAGCCCCGTGAATTAAGTCCCGTGTCCCGAAGAATAAATGTGGACCCTGGTAACATCGCCTCCAAAGGTATCAAATCAGCCAAGTATTCTCTAGTACTAGTATAAATGCAGCCCCTGGAAACACAGGGCCTTCAAAAGTATCTCAAAATATCTCAGAAGCTTCTTGGACCTCCGTGTGCGATAGAAATCCCGAAGCCCGTGATATCGACCAAGTTTCAATTATTGCCTCGTGAAAGTATGTATGCAGCATGAATGTAGCCCCTGATTCCACTGCTTCACTTTTGTATCCCAACACACAGCCAAACGCACTCAGCACCATATTTCAATACATCATCTAAGAGTATGATTATCTCGCTTCCTTTAGTGTAGACTAAACCGTTTCTTGACTGTATCACGCATTTCTTTACAATGCACACCAAGGTTACGCCATTGCGGTTAATTCCAAGTTAAAAAGGTTTTATTAAAACACTGTCAAAAAAACGTAGAAAATGCGTAAATTTATTTTACGCCAGAAAGTTGGCGTATGTTACGTCAATGTTGATAAAACGGCACCCAGATGAGCTAATAAAACTGTAATAAAGATACAGACATTTAAACTGTTTCCCCCCAAAATAAATGGTTAGTAGTTAAGCGCATGTTGGAGGGTGGCATTAGATAGCAGGTTTAGTGTTCTTGTCAAATAAATAACTTAAGCGTGTTAATTGATGCAGAAGATAGGTGAAAAGATTCCTACACAATGTTTATTCATCCAGAAGATAGAAGCCGAATTTCAATAAAAAAATTGCAATATTTCTTGAGATAATACCTTACATACAAATCTTTAACCAAGGTTTGATGTAGATTCCAGCATGACAAAAATCAATTGCATACTTCGTAAAGTTTGCAACTAATAAAGGGTAAAACAAACTTACCAAATAAAGCAAAGGCCGGGACAACACATCCCAGAACACATGCCACAATAAGGAAGATCCACCATTTGGGGTCATCTAAAATTATAACAACAAGAGAGCACAAGATGCTACATATTTCATACCTAAGTTATATACCTTCTGGCTTCACAGAAGTAGATGTCTTTAAGGTGTTCCTACAAAAGCCATTGTAAAATCAAGACACCGCCGGGCGGGATAAAGTTTGAGGCGGAGGTCAAAATTAGAACATACTTGGTAGAAATCCATTTGCAAATAGTACATGGTTAATATCTAAGTTCTAGGCCTAGGATTTCAGAGAAGATTATTTCAAACGTTTTCATACACAAGCATGACACAAAATCAAGGGTCCACGGGCAGGGTAAATTAAGACTCGTGGTCAAAATTTAAACAGTCTTGGTAGAGGTCCAATAGAAAATGCTATTGCTACATATCTAAGCTTTGGACCTTTTGGTTAAGAAGAAGATGTTTAGGTTTCCCTATCTATGTAAAATCAAGTGACCGGGCCGCTAGTGGTCATAATTTGAACAATATTAAAAGAGGTGCACTAGACTATGCTACATGCCAAATATCTAAGCTTGTAACTTTTGAGAAGAAGATTTTTAATGTTTGTTCTTTCCATTGCCATGATAACCATAGTTGAATTATTTGAATATCTTTGATAGAACTTTATGCAAAGAACATGCCAATTTTCAACAACATTGGCCAAGTGGTTTCAGAGGAGATCTAATTTGAAGGAAATTGTGAACGGACGTACGATGTTCAACGTACAGTGTACGCCGGACGGTGATTTCCTAATAGCTCACCCTGGCACTTTGTACCAGGTCAGCTAACAAACAAAAGGAACAAAGGGGACTGTTAAGAGTAAGTACGTAAGTAAGATTGTGAAAAAGTAACATCATCCATACCTGAGATAAAGCACTTTCAGATAATGAAATTTGCCAAGTAGAAAAAGAAAATAACTCTTTATAATTGAAGCCTAGTTATACAACTGTTTAAACAGTATTTGTACAATGAATACATAAATACTTTTTCTGTTAAAGTATAGCAAGGATCTTATCTTATTTAAAAACTATCTCCTCAAAGTTATATAACTTGCCATTGTGATTAATTTGTGTCGGTGAATATGTTGTGTAGGTTTTAGTACAGTCATCCTTTAGGCAAACAGTATAACAAAATAATTAACCTACACATTATCTGAAAACTCAATGAAATTGTACACTCTTAAAAAAAACAAGTGGGTCATGACGGCATAAATCAGGTGATCACAATAGCTCATCCTCAGCGCTTTGTGCTCAGAAGAGCTAATAAAACCATTTCATTCTCTATCATGAATTGTAATTAGAAACCGAATAAATATCAGTCATGTGTTAACGTTAATATTCTACACAAGAGAGTTTGTTTGGTTGTCAGTTCTTTCTGGAAGTGGTCATAATTTTACAAATATACATGGAAATGAGGCTGTTTTAACAGGTCAGAGAAGAAAAGACTTTTCGAATGCAGCTGTCATTAAACAACGTTTTGACAATGATAAACACAAAGAGGCTTCCTTGCAACACATTCCTACTAGGTTTTATTAAAATCTAGCACATAGCTACACAAAAAACAACTTAGCATGGCAACTAGTAGCAGGTTAATCAAGTACTTGAGCGAACATTCCAGTATCGGTTAGCAAGAGGGTAAAATATGATCATAGTATTAAACCAGGATGACGGAAACATGTGTTTACACATCCACTCAATATGGTGAACACATGCAGATTTATAGTCTCATGACGTCTGACCCCTGCTGGAAGGTACAGTCCGAGTTTTTGCATTAAAATCTTTAAAATTTGACATCAACGTCATAAAACCCTAAGGGTATAAAATGGTGTGTCCGGAGTATACAGTTACAGATTAGATGAGTAATAGCCCAGTAACAGCGAAGTAGATTGTGACAGATTACCGTAGAGTACCATGGGAAACTGCCCCATGCAAAATAAGCGCACGAATTGAGTCAAATGAGTAGAGTAACAGAGAGTACAAAAGAAAAAACGAGAAACTGATAATTTAAATACAGGTGAAAAGAGGTTGAAAAGTGAAAATCACAGTAGAAAACAAATATACCTCGATGTTTGGCTAAAACTACATAAAACAGATAGCTGATGACTAGGATGGGCGGAGGCTGCAGAGGGGGTAAGGGAAAGTGGGAGGGCTGTATCATGTCATGATTTTAAAACAATGGTCTGTATTTTTCTTTTATCGTTAGTACCGGTTGTTTAAAAGCAGAGTTGAGTTAATTTAAGTTTCTGGGGATACAGAAAGCTTATGAAATAAATACTATAATAACTATAATAAATAAATACTTTAATTTTCGTAATTTATCGAAAATCATGCTGTTTCAGCAGATTTAGAGTAACTCTCAACAGGCAAAAGTTAAACTCATATCAAATATATGCGTTTATTTTAATTATTGTGTATGAGCGCTTATAAAATATAAGAACATAAAAAAGTGTCCCTAAAATGAGTATAAACGCATGCGCTTATTTACATGATTCTACAGTATGTGGAAAGACAAGAATAAACCTTACGTTCTGCCGTTTCTGAATGACAATAACAAGCTAGGGAAAATATCTAATATAATCAAAACAACTTCTTTTACCTTTTTCTTTATCTTTTTTGCATTCACCAATATCATAGAAAACAAATTTTCTGTGTTGACAGTAGCTTCTTTCTAATTTACATTTTGAAGAAAAAGTATCGAAAGTGTCAGATTCCTCATGATACCCACAGACAGGATCATAAACTGCTGCACAAACTTCTCGACATACACACTTTCCATTGTCACATATTTTGTATTCTTCACATTCTTCATCACAATCTAAAATATAAATACCTTATTATGTTACCTCTAAACATTAATAGAAACATTCTGACAAATGTTCATGAAAACCCAATAAAGTATGCAGCCTCACATTTTTCTTCTTACAATGTAACGTAGTTTTTAATTCGATATGGCCCGTATTCAAAATAGAAGTAGATGTTTTAAACACCCATTCTTAAGAAGATCCAATGACAAATGCAGCCCTTATTGCATACACAATGCATACACAATGTGTTCCTATTCTTTGACCAAGTAACCCTAGTTTTTTAATCGAGATGACCTATTTTCGAACACGACCTAGATTCCATCAAGACACTGAATCTGGCACGAAGGTCCAATAAAAAGATGCAGCCTCTATTGCATCCACAAGGCTTTATTATGATTTGACCCGGTGACCTTGTGACTAGAGATGACATTCGAACTGCACCTATAATTAAAGATGATACTGAGACCGACAAAGTTTCACAAATATGCAGTGAAATGCATACGCAAGGTTTTCCTATAATTTGACCTTGGAACCTAGTTTTTGACACATATAAATGTATCACACATTAAATATCAAGAATGTAGCAGAAAAGATGAAGAAAGGGCATCAGCACTTATTTCGGAACCTTTGTTTAGTAATATATCAACTGCTATATAAAAAATGAGATATGGTCAAGGTCAACGTTTGTATTTTCAAGTAATTGTACAACATGATCAAATTAATGAATATTAAGACACGGTTTTCATATCTTGCAAAATGACATACATGTCCATGTATTTCAATCTTATTACAGAAAACAGAAAAAATAGCAAAGCTTCTTTAGTGATTGAACCTAACAACCCTTGATCTCAAACGGACGCTCTACCACCACGCCCAGGTACAAAATGTATACAACTTAAAAATCAAATGTGCTCAAAATGTTCATAAAACAGGAAGTACTCATAACATCCCCAATACATTAATGCTGACATTTTGCTGACATACAATGTGTCCAAGTAACACGTGTTGAGAACATCTGGTCCAATAATTTGTCAAATAAATTATACGTAGTCTACCGTGACAGTATTCGATCTATCACTTATTCTTGTACCTATTCTAGAATATCGATACATGTATCTTACAGGCAAACCTATATATAACCAGCTTATTTCATACTCAATTTTAAATAATTATTTTACTTTGATAATCAATAAAATTAAATAGTGTGTCAACGTTAATATTCTACAAAAAGGTATTTTTGACTGTCAGTTCTTTCTGCAAGCGGCCTGATTTTCAATTTTTTATAGGGTTGAAACATGCAACTTTATAGTGTCATGACTTCTGATCAGTCACATTCCGCATAATGCATTAATATCTTGAGCATTTTGCATTAGTGTCATAAAAATCCTTCGTAGGCTTAAAAAGATATAGTCGCTTGAAGTTTGACCCATAAATATGACCCTGATCTTGGCCGTTTGGATGAGATAAACATAATAATGGACTCAAGGCTCACAAAAATCCTTCAAAAGATTCTTGGTTCTGCTTCTTGACACATGCATTCTTTTGTTACTGGAAGTTATGCAGTTTCTTCTTTCTTTGAAACTACTGGTTTCAAAATCAGCCAAGTGGTTTTCGAAAAAGCTATTATTGCGGTCTAGTGGCTCTCAATTTCGTGAGCATAAATAAAGAGACATTTGGCAAACATGAATAGATACTGTAGAATCTGGTTCACAAGAGTAATTTAAAATTAAGCTTGTACAACAATTAAGCACATATGGCCTCACTGGTTTTACATATGTGATATTAAGCGCACATAAAATCTAACAGAATAGAATTTTGTGATAAAATTAGGCACATTATTAACAAGAGCTGTCCCTCACAAGTGACGAATGCCCCCGAAAGAGGTGCCTCACAGTCTGTGTCCTCTCCATGTGCTCAATAAATGTGCTATGTAATTTTAAAATCCTTCCATGCATGACAGAGTAACCATGCATACAGTTTTCCATAAATTTAAACACTAAGTGTGACCTTGACCTTTGAGGGTAGGGACTTGGGTCTTGCACGCGACACATCCGCTTGATGTGCTAGACATTTGTACCAAGTTATTTTAAAATCCTTCAAAGCATGATAAATGTATAGTCCGGACACAAATGTATGCATATATACAGGATTCCATTACCTATAAACTCTAAGTGTGACCTTGACCTTTGTGGTAGGGATGTGGGTCTTGCACGCGACACGTCGTCTTGATGTGTTGGACATTTGTGCCAAATTATTTTAAAATCCTTCAATGCATGACAAAGTTACAGTCCGGACACGAATGTGTGAATATATGCATATATAGAGGAATCCATTACCTTTAAACTCTAAGTGTGACCTTGACCTTTGAGCTAGGGACGTGGGTCTTGCATGCGACACGTTGTCTTGATGTGCTAGACATTTGTGCCACGTTATTTTAAAATCCTTCAATGCATGACAAAGTTACAGTCCGGACACGAATGTGTGCATATATAGAGGATTCCATAACCTTCATACTCCAAGTGTGACCTTGACCTTTGAGGTAGGGATGTGGGTCTTGCACGCGACACGTCGTCTTGATGTGCTAGACATTTGTGCCAAGTTATTTTAAAATCCTTCAATGCATGACAGAGTTACAGTCCGGACACGAATTGTAACTGGAGACGAGGAGACGGACGGACGGACGGACGGACAGACGGACGGTGCGATTTTAATATGCCACCCTTCGGGAGCATAAAAACACGTATTGTATAGGGTTTTTTACTGTCACATGCCATGATTTAAAATGAATAGTCTGTGTTCATTTTTTTTGTTAGTATCGGTTGTTTCAAAGCAAAGGTAAATTAACATCAGTTTCGGGAGAGACAAAAAGTTGGTGGAATACAATACTAGTAATGTTGTTTACGCAATTTTTGAGTAACTTTAAAAAGGGAAAAGGTTAAACGCATATCAAATGTGTGCGTATAGTTTAGGTCTTCTGTGTGAGCGCTTATCAAAATTAAGCACAGAAAAGTGTCCCTAAACTGAATATAAGCGCATGTGCTTATTCACCAGATTCTTCAATATGTGGGCAGAGAAGTATAAACCATATGTTAAACCATTTTTGAAAGGCAATGACAAGCTATGAAAAAGATCTAAAAATAATCAGAAAAACAGCCTTTACCTTTTTCTTTATGTTTTTTGCATTCACCATTAGTGTAGAAAACGAATTTTCTGTTTTGACAGTAGTGTCTTTCTAGTTTACATTTTGAAGAAAAAGTATCGAAAGTGTCAGATTCCTCATGATACCCACAGACTGGATCATAAACTGCTGCACAAACGTCTAGACACATACATTTTCCACTGTCACATATTTGGTATTCTTCACATTCTTCATCACATTCTGAAATATTTATACCTAATTAAGTTACCTATAAACATAAAGGTTATGTTCTAATCAACACCGAAAGTCTTAAGTTATCAGACTTGGCTGTGACTCTCATATTACATATACTTATCAAAGGCTTGCATGTATCACACCCACTGAATCTTGCTATAACAGTAGTACTTCACACTTCCGTCTGATTAAAATATATGCATTGATCCCTATTAAGGATGAGCGTCAGTCAGCTAGGCTGAAGAGATGAATATTTGACACAGGTCGCATGAACAATCAACCAACGGGTCAAGCCATGCAATGACTGAAAATATTGACAAAATGTTAACAAGCAGGCATTCTATCTTTAGAGGAAATCGGACCTATTTCTGTAATTGTTGGGCTTACAAGTGTTTCAAATGTTCCTATTTGTAATTTTCAAGAAATTTACTCACCATTAATATTCTCATGAAAATAGATGTAGATATGTAATTAAGTTCCAATTAAGATTAAGTTCCAATTAAGTGCATGATTACCCGACATTACTGCACATTTGTAGCAAAGAAAATGAAAAGGTCATTTATTCATTGCAACTATCATCTATTCAATGAACAACATTATGTATCAAAACAACACGGTTGTCAGCATAGCCATTAAAATGTAAACTATTTCATTTACATTTTCACAACCATGTCTCAAATAACTTTTTTACACACACACCCTTAAATATTAAACACAATGTGATTCATGTCATTAAAATATATCCAGGTTGACGAAGTACTAACGGAGTGTTTTTATTATTATCCTCAACTTATTTAATTCCTTAGGAAGATCAGTCATATCCTTGCTCGTACAGTATATTTCAAATGAGAATACCATTTCATTGGGTTCTGGTGAGGGTTAATTCATTGATTGATTGATTGATTTTATTCAGGTAAAATACACAAAATATATGCAATTGAATTAAATTAAATACATAGTTAGCCATTTTCAAACTGAAAAAAACTATCACAGTAGGCTTACATTGATACGTTAACTTTATATATTACAAATTCAGATTCAGTACAAATAATAAATACTATTCATGGTGACTTTTATATTCCAAACGTATGTGGACATAATGAGATGTTTGTAGTTGTTCATAAACTAAATCATATAACATTAGTAAAATAATCAATGCAGAAACTTGAAATGAGAATTTAACCAAATTAAATTTGATTAAACCTAGGATGGGCAATTAAAGCCGTGGAGCTAATTTAAATGAGGTCCTGACTAGCTTAGTAGCCTCGCTGTCAAGATCATCATCAACATCCTCATTGCTAGTATCATCACCTGAACACTTATTATTATTGCACTAGTATTGCACAATGTTCATTTCCGAGCTCTTATCAATTTCATTTTCAACTGGTTCATGACACTATCAAACTGATTTTTTTATTGTGCTGCTTTGATCAGCTCTACTTATTCAATTAGAATGCTTTCGTTTTCATCATTACTATCGTCCTGATCTGCCACAGTTACTTCAGCTTTTGTGAAGCATTTGGTCACAGTTTCAGGTTTAACTTCCTTAGTAATACGTGCTATCCACTGAACTGCATCAAGCACTGAGCCATACTTTTGTACAGAGTCTTCGTTAACTGTGTCCACTAATCTCTGACACAAGATATCTCAAATAGGAATTATTTTTTGGAAAAAAAATGTCTCCCCTGTCTCGATCACTGGTGTAGAATCGCCCCCTCCCAGAAATTCAACTCACTGGAGTCAGAAACCCTAAAGTTATCTGTAATTGTAATAAACTAAACTTTCCACTGATTCATTAACATGTATGATGAAAAAAGGGTTTTAGAAATAGAGCAGAAAGCATTTTCCACTTACGGACCCCTGTGAGGTTGACCTTTGACCATATTATGATTATCCCAAATTACAATATGACAAACATTTTGAGTTTATGACCCCCCAATTGTAATAAGCACAACAATACTTCATGTTGATACTCCCTCTTCCCAAAGTTTGCTGAAAATCCAACAAGGCAATTTTGAGATGAAGAGCAATTAAGATTTGTTCACAATACAAGCCCCGTGGCCTTGATCATTAACGATATAACCACACATTACGACATGCACAATTCTAACATTACTCACGATTTTGTTTCTATATACAAAGAGTAGAAAAAATATGTTGTATTCAACTATTAACAACGCGGAAACCGATATGCTATAAACATGACGTCATATTGTGCCGCATGACGTTAAACGAGTGTTCGCGTAGAAAATAACGCTTTGCATTTATTCACCTTATGTAATATCTGGTCATGTAAGGATCGAAAAACATCCTTTTCAGCGTTGATATGGTCTAATAAACAATGATTTGTCGTTCTGATGCTCAGTTATAAACCACTCGGGGTTCCGACCTTCGTGGCTAATTACTGCTAATCAGTACTCCAAATCATTGTTATGAAACGATGAATACATCTGGAACGGATGTTATTTCATAACTAGACTACTAACTAATACCTCCCATAAGGTTTCATGGAAACCAAACTACCTGTTTTTGAATAGAAGGGCGGACAAAATGTCTTCACAAAACCGGCCCCTGGGACAATGAATTTGAACCGCGAGACCCCAAATTACAATATGCACAACTACACTTTATACTGATGCCTCATATCAACTTGCATGAAAATCTAAAAAGGGGTTTCGGGATGAAAAGTTGACAAGATTTTGTCAAAAAAACAGGCCCTTTTGACATTGACCTATATAACTATATGACCTCAAATTACTATATACGCAAACAGACTTCATACTTATGCTTCTCGCTAGATATGATCATCTATCAAGCGATTTGGGTTATGAAAAGAGGACAAAATATTGCGGACAGACGGGGAACAAGAAAAATCAATACGAATGAGAGAGACATAATGTCCTTTTTCCTTAAGAATCGCTGTATGTTCTGGATTATGCCTTGGTTTAAAGGCTTAAGCTAGGGGTCGTATTATCTGACAGAAACACTTGCTTGTGAGTTTTGTACGATTCAGATCAGTGGGATAAAATGTCTTGTTATCTTACAGAAACAGAACATTCCTTCATGCCTGTCTCATCTTATGATGAACTTTGTCAATCCGCTCTGAGAATAGCACACTATCCATCGATATTTTAAATTTATCCTGTATAAATCTATATACAAACCAGTAACCTCCTGGATGTGGTCATATTTGAACCCAGGATTTGAACAAACTTGGTTAAAGTCTACTTGTCAATCGTAAACACCAAATATCTAAACTCTATATCTTGTGGTTTTGGAGATGAAGATTTAAACAACGTAAAACACGTGGCCCCCTCGGGCAAGGCCAATATTGACCAAATAGATCTACAAGACAATACTTCACATAACGATTTAAACTTTTGGTCCCTGTGTTTGGAGAAACATTATAAACTCCGACAGCTAGCTATGTTGCTCAGCTAAAGCGGACCGACCGCCCAACCGACAAATAGGGTGATTCCAGTATATTACCGGAAACTGTGTTTTGAAAGATTATAACCAATTCCCTGTTTGTTCAGATACTCAGTTGAAATTTAGCTGTTTGGATATAGTTTTAGGAATGCTAATTATATGATCAGAAACACACATTGAACTGCAGCAACTATTCAACAAAGCATACACATATGAAAAAAAGCATAGTTTTAGTTTATACTAATTTAGTTTAGCTCGATTGTGAAGAAAGCTTGTAGCTTATCGAGTCACTCTCGAGTCCGCTTCCTGGAAAAACCAGTACTGGTGTCTTATGAGGAAGTACGGTCGTGACCCCCAGTGGGGCTCGAACCCGCAACCTCCGGGATGAGCGGCCGACACCTTAACCTCTACACCACCGCTCCCCTTAGCATAGTGGTAATTGTTCACCTGTTCTTGGAGTTTTAGTAGAGGGAACTGTTGTAGTACCATTATCAATCGTTTTTGGAGTTGACAAAATCAGGATGTTTTTTTGTTTCCTGTAAAAGAACAAAAAATTATATTTGCCCCTTTATTGCTCACCAAAAATCCACTCAGAAATTTTGGAGAGGAGACAATTTTCATTTAATACATGTTTAAAGGACGAATAGTGCATGCTCTCAATAGCTGACTCCTTTTGTATATTTCAGGCAAACTAAAAGCATGAATATCTACTGAGACAATATACTCCCAGATTAATTCATTTGATACTTTATTTACAATTAACATATTACTGAAGTCCCTAATGATTGAATGTTGCTCAGAAAAACAACAGTGACGTTTTCAACACAATAAGTTTACCTACTACATACAAAATATCAGTTTTCCTAATTGTTAAGGTTTATAACACACATAACGTATTAGGGTATATGAATTTCATTACCACATCTAAGTGCCTATGTTTGACAAATAATTTCATTTTGATGTGTAAAAATCAATTTACATTGTTTTTGGTTTCTTTACTCGGATGAATGGATTTCATTGTGATTCGGCGACTTTTCACATTGTTGGGATTTCACGTAATGTCACTCTGTGAATTCGAATTTTACGGTGATATTTTTTATTTGTTAAGTTTTATATGTATCTATTGATCAATTGAAATTAATTTCTAAGTACATGTACGTATAATATGTTGAATTACTTATATTCCAAATTTGAACAGAATTCGCATAAGAATAATCCAGTTATACATTGTACCGAATTATGTAAGTGCCGGGTTAGAAGTAGCTGTAAGTGTATGAATAACACGCTTAAAATTTAGATACTTTATGTCAGATTTAACTCTATATAGAGAATATATAACCGATTTTCTATCTTTAATTACAGTGACATTGACCCTAGGAGCCCTTAAACACAACCCCATTGACGATCTTCTTATATACTTAATACAAACAAAAGTTGGTTGCATAACGTAAACCGTAACTACATTGACATGATATTGAAAATATGGCTTTTTTCCTGATTTTTGTAACATAGACTTTGACACCAGGAATCCCCAAACAAAATACAATCAAAGATATTCATAATTACTTCCAATACACTAAGTATTGTTATAAATGTTCATTGTTACAAACATTTTATGTGTGTGAAAAGTTAAGAAAGGGCAATAATCAAGAAAATATACATGACAGGGTTATGTAACTTGTAAAACGCTTTCTTAATTATATTGTACATTTGATAGTAAACAGGTATTCAAAGTTTAAAACTGATAGCTTAGATAGTTTGAATGAAAGTGACAAAACGCAAAACTTCAAAAATCACAAAAATCAGACTACAGTTGAAGCTAAAATTGATTAAGTCCAATAATACTCAAATATGACCCCCTCCCAAAAATGTATGAAAACCCCATTTGATATGTTGAAGAACATTATCCATTAATTGTTTGTAAAAACATTGAAATCAGTATAACAAAAAATGGGGAAGGCGTGTCCAGTTCTCAAAATCAACCAGAATCCATCAAACTGTATGTTTGTACCCCCCCCCCACCAAAAACAAACAGGTCACACTCAGCATCGTTAGCATACAAAGTGAAGAAGGGTATAAGGTGAACAAGATTTCCAAGTTTCAATGAGATACTTTTCATGTAGTTGACCGAAACGCATTTCAGAATGATTTGGGTAAAATGTGACCCCTAGGGGTTTTTCTTTTATTTGACCTGATGACCTAGTTTTTGACCCCACATACGGTATGGTTTCACCTCGTTCCGTTGTATTTTCAAGCTAATAAAAAATCTTAAATTGTCCGTCATTTATTAGGTGAAGCTTGAGTTTGATCAACATTTAATGCTTTGTTGTTGGTTTCCCAATACTAATTTGTAGCACATAGTATATTTTTAGTTAATAATTTGAAATCCGCTCGTGATGACTAGTCATCAAATTAAAAATTCCTGTAAGTTGTGTTTGTTTTGTGACGACAATGACGGACAGTACCTAAAAAGTAAGGGGCGGTATTTTATTCTGTCTCAAAATGTAAACAATAAACATGAATGATTTAGTCATAGGAATGATATAATTACTTTATTACCATATTTACCGAAGTTTGAATATTCATTCTTCAAAGAATATTTCTGTTGGAGTTATTCACTCTCAATATGCTGCAATACGTATTGCAATACAGTGACGCATATTGCAATATAAATGTATTGCGATACGAAATTTCTGGCAATACCTAATTCCTATTTTTCCTATTTTTTTCCTATTCCTAATGAATACATACACTGATAGAAGTTGATCACAGTTATCGTTGTCCTCATTAAATCTGGCAAAACCTTCATCACATTTTGCTGCACATGTATAATCTAAAATAGAAATCATATCAAAACTAATAGTTTGTATAATTCAGTGGAACTTTTTAAAAACATATCACAACATTTTAAAAGAACTAAAGGGAAATCAACAGTATGCCTGTCATATTTGTAGTAATTGTAAGACAGGAGCTGTCAGGCGTAAGTGACAGATACTTCCGAAATGGTGTCTCACAGTCTCTGACTTCGACCGTCGAGGTGTGGACCCGGTACTTGCGCACGACACTTAGTTCTTTTTTTCAAATATTTCAATGTTTGACAGATTAATTGATGACTTTTATTCAGGTAAAATACACATACTGAGTATATAAAATTAAATTAAATACATAAGTAGCGCCATTTCCACACCAATTAAAGATTACATGTATCACGGTATGCTTTAACTCATTACATTGATATGACAGATTAAATTTCAGTACACATAATAATAACTATTCATGGTGACTTTTATATTCCAAACTTATAAGCACATAATGAGTTGTTTGCAATTGTTAATGAACTAAATTATAGAAAAGTAAGTATACTAATATGTGCTGAAACTTGGAAAAGCTATTAGCTAGCAGTAAGTGTATATTAAACCTAGGATTGCCCATTATAGCCCTTAAACTTATTTCAAATGAGGTCCTGATATATTCCTTATAGCTAAAATTCAGTGACAATGTATACAGGATTTTACGACCATTAAAGTACCTTACCTGACCATTACTGTCAAGTTTCATCATCTATGGCCTAGAGGATTCAGAGAAGATGTTGTATGAAGAAAATGGTTTACGAATACCGCTTTGTGTCAGGAGTGCTCAAACTAAAACATTTTTTCTACCTACCGACCCTTATTTTTGGATGATACATTTGTATCAGAACCACAATAGTTATTTGTTTTGGCCTTATATACTTTTATGTTACCCCTCCCTATTTTTAACCATGTGGTAATGGTAGAAGACCATTACACAATGCTTAACACCTCACAGTTTTGGTAAAGAAGTTTTCTTACACATTTCTATGTTAAACATAGACATTTTAAGGTAAGAAGTACAATTTTACCAATTTGGTAGAGGACTACTACACAGTACTTCAAATCGAATATCTAAGCTCTAGGCCGGGCAGTTTTTGCAAAGGAGACTTTTATAGTTTTCTATAATATTATATAATTATATATGGAGAGCTTCGATAGTCATCGCTTTTTCGGTCCTGGACAGAATTTTGGCTTTTAAAACAGATTCTCAAAATAACTCATTTTTTACAATTCGATTCCTTAAATATTCATAAATGTGTTTAACACGAACTTGTGCATATATATACATGAATGTGTAACATGTAATCTTTCAGTGTGACCTTGATATTTACATTAGAGATAGGGACTGTGGATCTTGCAGGCGACATGTCGTCTTCATGTGCTAAACATGTGCGCCATTTTTCAGCCCAGGCACGTGACAGACATACATTGGGGCATAACACATTTCCGTGGCATTTTATTGTTTCTAAACTTACTTAAAAGTAATTCCTCATCATCTCTACATTTTTTATTATTCCTATAGTGCCCACAGTCGTAGTCTTTGTAACTACATTTTTGGTTACTGTTGTCATTCACTGGATAGAATCCATTTCTTGCATCACAACGGCAAAAACGTTCCTCTGTAGAAGTTTCTGGCTTGCACAGTTTTTTATGTTCCTCTTCTGTACATATATTCCACTTTTTATCTGGACATTCTGAGTACTCAGCAGAGGAAGTATTTTGTCTATTGTTATACCGGTCCTTGTCAACACATGTTCTGCAATATACCTCCGGCTCTTTTACTTGTCTACCATCTTTTCTAAAACTTAGAAATGGTTCTTCTCCTACAAAATAACAATAGGGTCATTATCCCTATATCGCTCACTTGAGTTAACAACCTAGGATTAAACCTGTATGACTTGTGTAGTGTATAAAGATCAAACTGTGGTACAAGAACTCTGCAAAAAAGAATTTTCAAGATTTTGAATTTTTTATATAGATTATAAAGGATAAATATTCCAACTCACATTGGGTGTCAATTTGTTTAGCAATTTTGGTAGAGGGTCATAAAATGATTAATTTGTGTCAAATACAAATACATTCTGACCAGTAGTTTCCGATAGATTTCTTTAATTTCTACACAAAATATATATAGAGGGAAAAAAGCCTCACCTACTAGGGATCTAATTTGTAAAGGAATCAAATTTATTTTAGCACGTTTGGTAGAGGCACAAGTTATTTTTTATAATTTTAAAAATCAATCTCAACGAACAGCAACCGAGGTCATTGTGACCTTACACTTTACCAAAAGACTTCAAATATTGTAGGGGTTATCTGCTCAGATTAAAACAAATCATCCAATGAAGTTTGAAGACAGTTGTTAATACTCAGATCTCGAAGCATTGAACAGTTTGACTCATTGTGAAAGGAAAAGCTATCGGATGTCACTGTAACCTTGACCTTTGACACACTGATTCAATAACCAGTAAAGATCGTTTACCTAGTAATACATTGTACTTGTCATCCTATAAAGTTTGAAGCGTATGGGGTAATATAGGCCTCAAGATACTAAAAGGAAGAGATATTCAAAATTTAGGTCACTGTTACCTTGACCGTTGACAAACTGACCCCAAAAGCAATACAAATCATCTTCATGCTGCAGAAAACTTTTTCTCAGTAAGTTTGCTGAAAGTTGAATGGAAATTGTGACCTGTATAATGATTTCATGGAAAGGCTGACTGAGGTCACTGACAACTTGACCTGTGACCAACTGACCCCAAAAACAATAGACATCATCTATATGTTGCAGGAAACCTTCTGAGAAGGTTTGATAAAAGTTTATAAGGGGGGGGGGCGGCCCCGGCCCCCGGGGGGGGGCCGGGGGGCCGCCCCCCCCCCCCCCCCGCGGGGGGGGGGGCCGCCCCCCCCCCCCCCCCCCGCCCCGCCCCCGCGGCGGGGCCGGCGCCCGGGCGGCCGGGGGGGCGGGCGGGGGGGGGGGGGGGGGGGGGGGGGGGGGGGGGGGGGGGGGGGGGGGGGGGGGGGGGGGGCCCGGGGGGGGGGGGGGCGGGGGGGGGCGCCCCCGGGCGCGGCCCCCCCCGGGGGGGGGGGGGGGGGGGGGGGGGGGGGGGGGGGGGGGGGGGGGGGGGGGGGGGGGCCGGGGGGGGGGGGGGGGTGAAAAAAAAAAAAAAAAAAAAAAAAAAAAAAATTTTTTTTTTTTTTATTTTTTTTTTTTTTTATTTTTTAAAAATTTAATTTTTTTTTTTTATTTTACAGTAATTCACATACCTTCTTGACAAAACTTTTCTGTAGCACATCCCTCTTTGAAAACTTCAGGGGAGTCATAATCCTTTGCACAGTGATATTTTTTACCAGAAGGACAACGGAAGTAGCCATTAGACCGACATTTCCACCAATCACTTGTTGGCGGCTGGCAATAGTTAATAAACGTGCAATCATATACCGGTAGTGAATACGCGGTATATGTTGCTAATTGACAAAATAAAGCCTGAAACAGAACAACAGTTGATTGCTACATAGGTACGAGGGGTGTTCAAAATGTATTATATATTTTGCTGTCAGGCAATACATGTATCTACGAGGAACATTACACTAGTATTGATAAAATCGAATTACTCTATCCAATACTTACACAACGATATATACATGTATTGTCTGTCTGAATAAACGGTTTGTAGAGTTTTGTCATTTCAATATCAGTTGTTGACCATTGTTTAAAAATAGTTGTACATGTAAAATAAATAGCAAACAATGAGAAAATAAGGGCTTACAAAAAAGTTAGCAGAAAGGATTATCTGAAACAGATTTTTATCGAAGTAATTCATGTTTATAGTTCAGCTAATGTGTCATATGAGATGATAGATGGAACAAGAATTGGCTTCTTGTGTAGAGTCTTATGAAAATGCAGCATAAGAAAGGTCGACCGAAGACAGTAAGGGGTGAAACAAATGTATTAGAAAGAAAGGTTCTTCAAACTGATTCTACAAAACAGAGCGAGTGATATTGCACTGTATTTCAGATTCAACAGATCATGATTCGATTTTTTGGAGGTGTAACAATATGATTCATATTGAAATTGCGCCGGGACTGCCGGTCAAATTTGAGCAAACAATTGTATCCGAGCGAACAATGTTCGAGTCAACAAAGTTAAACTCTAGTTTTATGATTTTGCATGTCGTTATAATACTTTGATTTATGATGTGACACAACCATACATTTTTAGCTATTTCAAGAGCCATAAATCTTCTATTTCTAGGGTTAAAATCAAACGAAACCCTGTTTGCCTAACATCACATACTGATCAACCTTTTTGTAATGACATATGATTAAAACTACAATGTATAACACCTTTTGTGTTACATGTATGAATGACACACAGTGAAAACATTGTTTTTGCTATTTAAGGGGTCAAAAGGTTTTTTATGTCACCTATGTGCACAATTTTACATGATAATGACTAATAAACAGTTTGGTAAGGAAAAAAATAATTTTTTTTTTTTTTTTTTTTTTTTTTTTTTTTTTTTTTTTTTTTTTTTTTTTTTTTTTTTTTTTTTTTTTTTTTTTTTTTTTTTTTTTTTTTTTTTTTTTTTTTTTTTTTTTTTTTTTTGGGGGGGGGGGTGTGTTTTTTTTTTGGGGGTGTGTGTTTTTTTTTTTGTGGGGGGTTTTTTTTTTGGGTGGGGGGGGTTTTTTTGGGGGGGGGTTTTTTTTTTGGTGGGTTTTTTTTTTTTTTTTTTTTTTTTTTTTTTGTTGCTTCTAGACGTAAAAAGATTTGTTTAGCTACACGAGATACAAGCTGAAAATGCATAGTTTTGGCTATAATAAAAGCTATAACTCTGCTCTTCCGGTGGTAAAGGTCATACATGTTTGTAACAAGTCCAGTGTGCGCAAGTCTACATACTGATCAACACTTCAGAAAGTTACCATGATTCCCGCTAAAGTTGTTTTAGTTTTTTTGGGCAACCTGTCATTTTGGAAGTCATGAATAAAGCCTAATAACATAAGCTAAAAATTACCACTTTGCCTAATCATCTGTTTTAAATAGAGTGTTTCAGCTGAGTGATGTACCCTATCCTTTTCTACCTCCCCATGCTGCCTTTTTGTTGTACCCCATAGAACAAAAAACACAGAAATCTTTTTAAGTAATTGAGGAAGCATTTGTAAGCATGTCTACAATAAAACTCAAAGCTTAATTATAGAAATATTTCCATTCTATATTACATTTTCTGATTTTGAAGTCCTTTAATACACAAAAACTCCTAAACCTATTGCTTCCTGACTCTTTTTGAGGGCAACCTGCACTTTTTATTGTCTAGATATAACGCCAGCATAACTTATGTCTTACTGAGGTCACGCTGAAACAACTTAGATTCACAACTTAGGACGGTATTCAAAACTTCTGAAATGTTTCAAGATTTTGGCAAAA
>JAFMSR010001947.1:0-25009 GCA_022818135.1 Saxidomus purpurata | reverse complement strand
ATGTTTCATTGACGGTTGCCATTTACAATTACGTTTACTGCAACCTAACGGTACATGTATAAGGCGCGAGTTACTCAGTTAACACGATTAGCAGCATTTTAAGATTTTCTGAGACTTTTGCTGAAAATCTGGTTTATACACGTACATGTATCATTTTTCTTGTTTAGAAAGTGTTTACATCTACAATGTTTTCGAAATTCCTTTTTAATCTTTAAGCAAATGAAATTGAACAATGGTGCCAATGGATATAAAAAAATGGGTAAAGAGAGGTGTTAACCTCGTATACCAGAACAAGTTTTAAAGAAAACTGTGTCATAGATAATTTTAAGGCTACAAACTAAAAAAGGGAAAAGAAAGTCTTGATACTAATAGTAATCTTTTATTGAAACATGCGGGGGCCATCATTTAGTTTTCACTTTCAGAAACTGAAAATGATCAAATACTGCCTTTTCCCCTTCCAGCAGTGCTGTTAATGTATGTTTTTGATGAAATTAATCGATGTCAACGAACTCAATAAAGCACCTTTTGCTCCCACGGTACCCCGCTGTTAGTTACTGAAGCTTTCTTTAATGAACTAAAACAAACAGTTTGTATGAAAATCATTAGGGACAATGAATCAGTCCAGTAAATAGAAAACAATTAATAATAAACATGTTATTTACACATTCACTCTGTCAAAGTACACATAGTCGAAGATATTACCGTAAAATAAAAACATATCTAATCACTATACAAGCACTATAGTAAGAGTAAACACATTATATTATAAAGAATGAATACAAACAGCAGACCTTTGCAAAACAAGAGCCTAAATTATAATTAATCTTGAAAGTTTAAAATATGTTTATTATATAACTGTTTTAATAAAATGAATACAGATCGTGTTAAGTTTTATGTACCGGCTGTACAGTGTTGCAAAAGCAAGTATCAAACCGAAGGAAACTAATTTCACATGGATTTATGTCTGGCATTTTTTTCAGTTTTCTCATTGTTATGATCAATTCATCAAAGGCATGGGCTTCGCTTGTCTTATTAGCATGCATGAAATGTGAAACACATTGATTATCAATCATACTGATAGACCTAAATTAAATGCATTATAATTATATATATAACTATTAGGTGAATCAAATTTATAGTTTAAGCTGTGTGTCATATTACTTACGATCCTATCTTTGTATGGACAGTAGATTGTCATTTGATGATTGGTTAATTGATTTGTCTATCAATAACCCATTATACGGCACAAGTAAGCCGATAACATCAGCAGAAAATCATTTTTCGTGCAGAAATTGTTGGTATGTATGTGGAAAATTCTTCTGTAACGACCTGCTTATTCGGCAATCGGCTGATATTAAACAGTTTGCAAACTGATACTTAAAACCAGATATGTCTAGATTATAAAATGACAGAGCTAACAGATTATTAGCATTTACAACGTATATTCTTTACAGTACAAATTAATACATTAATTGAAACATGAAGAATTATCTAAAAATCCAGAGAACTATACAATGTTGTTAACTCCGGCAAAACCTTCGGAAATATAACAGCAACTCTTTCTCAATTTACTTGAAAGTTGTTCAATAGAATTTGCTTAATCAGTAAAGAAAATGGTTTCTCTTTTCCCAAAATCAGTCTTATTTACATATATGTCCTAGACTTCTTGTCAGGGTTTTCACCTGCTTCTTATGACATTGTTATCTTTAAACTTTGCCAGTTTAGTGTATTTGATGCCCAATTATATCATGTCATTAGATATTATACAAAACACTAAACACTATAAATAGTTACAAAAATCTGTCGCAGTGCAGCATGTTGAAATATATCTTTATGAAAATTTAAGATCGGTTTTAGACGAATACAGAAACCTTGATGTGCTTTTGAATGACAATGAGGAAACTAACACTTGATAAAATCAACATGAATTAGACGCCAACGAGATTGATAGAGTAAATGGCAAAAATCTGTTTCAAAATTTGTTTAGATGAATAGGAAATGACAAAACTAAGAAACAAAAAAAAACTTACTTTAAAAATTTAATTCATGGATATTTAAAACTATTTGTTCACCAATGTCGATAGTATTTTCTCATTTTTTCTCAAATTTCTTGCCTTTTGTTTGTTCTTCGGTTTATCATGTGCAATGTGAAGGTAATATGAATTTGATATGTCCTTATTTTAATTATCCTTATCTTACGTAGTACTAATATTCAAAGGCAATTTGTAATACTATATAACACCCAAATGACTTCTAATATAACGATAGTAACTTAAAAGACCTGCATAAGATAATCATAAGAACCGACATAAATCGTTTATACAGACTTTCCTACTGTAAGGGAAGTATGTAAAGCAATTGTAAGTCTCAGATTTCAAGTTCTCTTGATGTTCGCCCTTTGCTTTTAATTTTGAAAGGAACTCATTGTAGATAATCTAATACGCGTGTTACAACCATGAAAATCTGTACCGACATAAAAACAAAAATAATATCAAACAGGGAATGCCACGTACCAAAAACGCAGCCTCCCCAAAACGAACCCCACAGCATCGTATATTCAGACTTTCTTATTGTAAGGGAAGTATGTAAAGCAATTGTAAGTCTCAGATTTCAAGTTCTCTTGATGTTCGCCTCTTTGCTTTTAATTTTGAAAGGAACTCATTGTAGATAATCTAATACGCGTGTTACAACCATTCTTCAAACAAATGAGTTGACTCCTTTTGCAACTCACGAGAGTATCCGAATGAACTGTAATGTTTTAATAACGCAGCTGAGAAAACATCTGAGATATTCAAGGCAACTATCTCATTACCAAAAGTACCTTTGGTGTTTTGTTGTTACATCTTGGGGTTGATAAATTGAAACACTAATCAGTTGAAACTGCTATAATACTTCTGGATGCAGTAACACGCCTGTGATATAAATTATTTGAAATTCATCTGAGTACAGAGCGGCATTTGCGCAGAATGATTAGGTTTCAGTATAAAAAAAGGAAGGAAAATCGAACATGTCTAAATATCAAACATGGGAACTGTGAAATTTCTTAAAATGTCAAAGCATTGTATGCAAACTGTCTAATGGAAACGTTCTTTTATTCACAGTTCATATTACATGTTTCAATTTTAACAAAGCGTTAACAAACTCTAGGGTGTGTATATGAATTGCGAAGTATATACAATTTACATACAAGTCTAGCCAAGTTGGCACACTGGTAGCAGGTTCGCCTCATAGTAAGCGGGTCTAGGATTCAAATCCACTAATACTACGATGGCAAAGTCCTTAGTCAAGACACTTAATTTCCGATTGTGCTTCTCTCTTCGAAATTGATTTGATCTAGAGTTAGTTTAAGTCAAATATCTTGTTTCACAATCAAGAATAACTAAAGAAATGAATAACTTCTTAATATCTCATAAACGAAAACTTACATATACAAATTTATTCATGCAGATCTTTTTTTATTCTGCTCTTTGCAGTGATGAATCCTGTCTTGAAAATAGACTCAATAATACCATTAAAACCACTGAAACGCCATGAAACGGTATTGTAAATGAATATAATGAATTTGAGATCAGGGCTAGCGGCAATTGCACTTTTTTCAATATTTCTCAACCAATTTCAGTTTTCTTTGGCAACATGAATATTGGAGCATGTCATCAGTGATTGCTGTTAATAGCACTTGATTTACTGCTACTGTTAAAGCAATTTAAATGGTCTGAATCACATAGTATAAGTGATCAGCATAAAATCAATGCTATAACATTCGAATAAAAACCTTTCCAGAACAAAGGAAAACTATTAAGATCTTTTGACAGTATACGTAATAGTATTGACACGTATTCATTTTTCAATACAAATGTTTGCGCGGGACTCATTTTTATATGATACTAGTAAAAGATTAGCCTCTTAACTGTTATAGAAATGAAAGGAAGGTAAAAGTTATCAGAACTAGACTTCAGATTTTGAGCTAGGTATTTGGCTTATTTGAAATCCTTAGTTATACGATAGACCGGGTTTGTGTACTGCAGTTATATTATCATTTTAAACAAAGAGCTGCAGTTGGATATAAGATGATTACGTCAAATATTGAAGGGGAATTGCAATCACATGCAATATCAGTCGCTGTGTTTCTATTTGCCCCATGTTTATACATCACTAGAAGCAAAGTAATTGCATTAGAAGGAAAATTTCATCCCATGTCATTGTATAAAACAGCATCAATCAGGTGCTAAAGTCAATTGTCTGCTCGGGCAGATTTTCCAAGACTTCCTAGAGCTAACAAATCATTGATTTGGACTTAAAGAGTTGCACAATTGCTTAACTGGTGTAAAGAGTGGTCTATAGAAATACGCAATTTTACTGACTGGTTAATGGATAGGTGTATAGATAATGTTGGTTTGACGACTTGTTTACTGTGATAATATATGTACAGTAAACTCCGCATAATTATAACGACTCCGGAGGGTGTATACCATAATGCTCGATAGGGAGTTTACTGTTGAGGTTTCTACCGAGCAAGCTTTTCAAACTTCACTTGGTTTTCAAGTGCTCTAAGGTTTCTTCAAGCGTTTGGGTTTTCAGTCCTCAACATTTGTAGATAATTTCACTATGACGCTGGGTATTGTCTGCTAAAATGCGGCATGTCTATGACAAATGGAATAAAATGACTAAACTATGGTTGAAACGGGTGTTATAAACCCGAAAAAAAAATATTAAAGTGTTTAAAGCCATCTTACTTTGTCGACAGTACTATTTTATATGAAATTATTATTACACTAGCTTTTAGTATTTGAAGCCACCTGGCTTTGTTGACAGTGATATTTATATAAAATCTTTATTTCACTTGCGTTATACTATAGCATTAAGACACTGGTCAAAGTAATTCATAGGTAACATGAGCATGGCAATCCTGAAATGCATTGTATCATCCCCGCGGAAGGCGAAGGGATATTGTTTTGGCGTTGTCTGTCCTTACGTTCGTTCGTCTGTCCGTACGTCCGTCCAGAGTAATCAAAAATTAATTTTAATTGGCTCCAATAATTTACTTAATAGATTACTCTTTCTAAAATCCACCCCATACTCTTCTTCATTTTTGGGTTATGACATTGAAATTACGTCTCGAATATGTGCTACATACATGAAAAATAAAAATACTCTGACTAAAGACTGCATGGGGAGTTCAAGCCACCCAATGGACATGATTATAGTATATCCACCCCTTATTGCGATATTGCTGTATCTCAAGGCAGAATAGTAATTATTTAACTAGAAACTACCTAGTACATGTAGATAGCTGGTCTGTCACTGTTTACAAATGAACTCTGTCAGAACGCAAGTTGTATGTTACTGAATGTTTCCAGTATGTATGTATAAGACAGAGCTAACAAATCACCCATCACTGTATTTGTCAACATATTATTTATTTCATGGGTTCACTTTGAAAGTTTATTTTATTTCACACAAGCAAAAGAAGATGGTACTTTTGTTTAATAAAACATGCAGAAATTTTAACGTTTCCAAATACAAGTATCCTCCGGATATAAAGACTATTGAAACAGATAGCTTTGTCTTAGTTTTTTCGTCGACATTTTGGCTGCCTAGTGGTTTCTATGGAGACTTGTTTCCTTTTACTCAGACAGTGCACCCTAAACGATGACGTATAAGGTAGTGTGTAATTTTCTTAAACATGCTACCATATGTTTAGCTTTTTTTGTTCAGTTAATTTTCTTGTTTTATCAAGGTTTTCTCGAAATATGAAAACATGTAGGCGGTTTTAGTGAGAATGACGTCATTGGAACAATAACAAACACATATAACCTTATTTCATTTACATAAAAAGAACAAAATATGTATGAATGGAATGCCAAAATGTCTGCAAAGGTAGCTGACATCTGAATATATAAAACTCTTATAATTATAAACGCACTAGACTGCAAGTGAAAATTAAGCTGAACATGGGCTACATTGTATATGCGTTTGTAGGTATACTAATGATATTACTTAATAGATTACTCAGATATAATCATGTGATTACAAACAGTAATTCAAATAAAATGCATTTGAAAATATTAAGGAAAATATGAAGTTTTTTCAAAATCAGTTTGTTTCAAATGTTAAAGAATGCTTATTGATACGATTCATGATCAAGCAACGTTCAGATGATAGAAAGTAGAATTCATGATTTATTTCTTATATTGCTAAAGCGAGTTCTTGTAGGTGTCACTGGATAATATTGCGTCCTCGATAGTGAAACAACCGACGATAACATTTTGATATTGACATAACTCTTTTTTCCAAATGCCAACTTAATTTATTTTGACGTTGAGCGGATATGTCTTACTGAGAATGTTCATTACGCCATTTCAATTATCAACAAGTTATTGCATGACGCGTACGGCGGTTTGTCGGTATGACACGCATTTATACTTGTAAAACGCCTCGAGCCGTAATCAATAATGGTCAGCTATTTTTCTATTACATAATTTCGACTGTTGCCTATGATTTTACAATTAGATCTTCTGATTTCCAATTTTTGAAAGTCTTTTTCCTTAGAAATTGGTGTTTTGCGGTGTCTGAAAACTTAAATATTGACCAGAAGAAATTATTTTTGTATAGGTGAATCTTATAAATCTTATAATTGGTGCTAGACACGAATAGGCTAAAAATTAAAGTTTCACACTTGTAGTAAGCCTTGTTTCTATAGCAACCCTGTGAGTCAACCTGTAAACTGCACAGGTAATTTCGGACGAGGTTTTAAAAATGCTTGTTTTCATGTAATACAAAAGTGAACATAGACAACACTATAACTAAACTCTTCTTTGGTGAGACATGAGTTGAAAAACTAGTTACTCACATTTTACAGTCCTTAAAACATGCGCGAGTATCAGAATAAATAAAAGTAAAGATTGTTCGAGTGGTGATACATTGATCTATTTAGTAAAAGCATTGCTTTGATTATTTTATCTCTGGTCTTAAAACAGAACTCAAACAAGTTTAACATCATATTACACTAGCTAGGTCCTTAATCATAAACCATTATTTTTCAAGTATAATGATTTACATAGTCACTTTATCCTTGAAGCAATTCAAGTAAGTACAACTGCAATTCAAATAAGTACAACATTTTTTGTCAATTTCTAAATATTTAATCATTTATCAATTTACAAGTAAGTAGAATATTTGCCCCCATTGTTAAGTCATTGATCTCAGCATCAAAGAAATGCGGGCAAAATCGCATTTCGATCAAATACAACCTGTTTTTGTACGAAAAATACTTGATGCGATAGTTTCTGATCTAAATGATAAATGTCAGGTAACTCAATTAAAGCTGTTTTTGTTCCCGAGACACCCTGTTGTAAATTGACAATGCTTTCTTTAATGCAATTAAACTAATTGTTTATATGCAATTCCTTTAGGATATATAAAGTCTGTTAGTTTAATGGGAGGATGAGAATAGTTAGTGTACATTCACAATGTACTTTAATTTGCAAGTGTTGTTAAAATTGTATGCCTATGGCTTTGTCACATCACCTACATGTTACTAGAGTCTCCCTTGTTTTCTCGACTTGCATGGAGAAGCAACTTGTAAGGAACACGTTTTGTATCAATTTGAATGTTACAGTTGTCCTCGTATGAATTAAGAGTTGTGTGTTTAATGCTTAATCACACCACAAGCAGTCCGTGCATTGCAAATACAGACCTGGATTTCTTTACCGTTTGATGCATAAAATCCTTTAAAAAATATTATACTGCCATTTTTGACATTACACCAAGATGGTGCACTGATTCATATAATTCTTTATGTGACGTACGTGATAAACTGTTGACCGAAATGTTCAAGTTCTCCCTGGTTTATATAATGTCAACATGACATTCTTTCACTGTTTCATTGCTGGTTTCACGCATTTAACGTAGGTAAGTATTAAATAGACTAGTTACAAGTGTGATAAAAATTATGTTTTTTTCAATATACTATATTTCATGCACTATTTCTAGTCTATTTTATATGATTTTGCATTGTACACTAAGGCAGTTTTATAGTGACAGTCAACAAAAAACTTTTAAGATTAAGCAAATATTAATCGGTTTATATAGCGCAGCCAAAAAGTTTACAAATGGTAGCAAATGTAATTATTTCACTAAGGAATGAGGTGTCAATGTATAATATGCTTTAAACACTCAAAGAAACAATCCGTTTACAAAACAGGATCCTTTTTAAAAACTAATCAGCAGCATTTCATATCAGTATTGAGTAGTATTCTCTAAGGGTATGAAATTACATCTTCTCACAGATTACGAAGTTTTAGCACAGAGATTGCGCACTGTTATAATTAAAATATGATTGTATTGCATGCCAGAATGCGATTGCAGTAATGAAGTTGCATAATGATTTTATCTCAAATATTAGATGATGCTAAAGGTAACATCATGATTTTGTGCTGGAAAGACGGGAACATTTTTTTTATCTCATATTCAATTAAAGAACTCTTTATTGTGGTTTAAGCGTATTTCCTTGTTTCCTTATCTCATGCAATTCAACTTCAGGGAATACTGATTGATTGACTGCAGTTATGAGTTTTTGTGATTTTGCATTTTCATAATTATAAGTTTTAAAAGGAAATATCTGTACTCAACAAAGCATACTTAAATCTGTGACAACGGTCAAGTATAGTAATTCTGAATACGGAACCATTTGATCATGCTGGTCAAGCACACTGTCAGTAAAATCAGGTTTTCTGTTATACATTTTGATTCAGGGTTCATAAGCCATGTCGGTTAACATGTATTTTATTGTAATCTCTGTCAACCAGAACTTTTGTTACCAGTATTCATTTTTACAAAGACTTTTTAAGCAAGTGGCCATTAGATCTACGTCATTTATACAGTTGAAAGGTATTGCGTGATGCGTTTAGCAGTCTGTCAGGTCCGGATACAGTAATTTTTGTACACTGTGGAAATCGATTGCCAGTTGTTATTAATAAAAGCAAAACGAAACTTAGGTGGCTAGTACCTTAAAACTTAAATGGTTCATATTGCGCTAGAGTCCTTGTAGTTTAATTTATAGTTCTTCTTTAACAGAAATATGTAGTCTGCTTATGTCAACAAAATTGTTAAAAAAACACCAATCGCAATAATAAACATTATAACTTTCCTTAAATGTTAAGAAAATAGTGTTCAAACTTTTATGACGAATAAAACTGTAGATGACCATTCAGCTAAAATAAAAACATAAATCGTTTCAAGCGTACAGTAATCTTCTTTACTTATTAATAAGTTTATAAAAATAATCAAAGTTTAACGGACCGCTGTTAAAACATGATAATACAGTGTTATATTTTATCTGTTTTGTTCTCAGTCTTACTCATAAAACAAGGCATAAACTTGCAATGCGATAGCAGGTAATTAATTCAAGGATAACAGCGATCAGAGTTACTGTTCTTAATGATATGGAACATCGGTGTTGCCATGACATACGCGAAATGCTGCGGGAAAATCAGATGCAACTCTGTTTGCTTAGCTAATGATTAATTTTATTTAGCCATATAAGGTTCGAAAAAGTGAAAATGAAGAGAAAGCTACATTTTAATCAAATACAATCAAAAGGCATGTTTTATGTACTTTGATGTTGTATGATTTAGTCTCTGATCTAACTTTTTTATCTTTTAATATACCGTTAGGATACTGAAAGCGTACTTCTAATGAGATCTACATATAAAAAGCAATCATACAAATTGAGATATTTATAATGATAATACTAACATAATCATTAAACAATTTGCCGTAAAAAGTCGCGCAAAATGATAAAATAATAGAAAAGACTACTATATCTTCATATTTTCACTATTGATTCTTAACGACTTTTACATCGAACTAATATACGTAAATTGGAAAGCGTATGCTCTACAGGGCCATAGGAGAACAGAACAGAAGAAAATCCATCGCAAATATATTTTTTGCCGAGTATGCATATTTTTCTTTGTGCTGATATATCAATTGATATAAGTCAGTCAGTCAGTATAAACTTCTACTACGAAACAAAACAAAAAATGCAGCAGCAACAGAAATACACAGTGCTAAGCAGAATCTGTTGACTGAAGGTGGTTTGATCACCTTTTAAAGTCTTCGTCTTTGACCATTGTAGGTTGAATTGACACGTCTTGTAGTAATAAACAAAACAACTAGCTATTTTTCAATCATTTTAAGTGTCTTGGCCTGTTAACAAAAAAAAAGAATAAAAAACAAACTTTAAGGCTATTTTCGCCAATACATCAGGGAAACACACGGACATTCTTTTTTAATTAAATTGAACACTTTTGAGTGAGGTTTGCATAATTTATGAATGGATGAGGGAAAACCTTGATTCTTTTTATCAACATTACCATACGTTCGGTCGTCGATATGCTCTACGTATTTTTCCACATATTAGATGCGAGATTTTTTCGCATGCCATATAAGCTCGCTTTAACCCTGAAAACGAAGCTAACGAAGAGCGAGAAGAGTTTCAAACCTCGTTTACAGATCAAAAACTTGCTTTGAAACAGACGCTCTCACTGGGCAATATGATTTGATCAGGTCGGAAAGAAAGCGCTGTTAACATTTTTCTTTCAAGTATGTTAATTTTTTTTAAAATGCGTAAAATCCGAATAATTAGTCGTAGTAAAGTTCTTAGTTGCCTCATTTATTACTCAAATCTTTTCGCCAGTGCACTTTACAACTAGAGGTCCCCTCAAAATAGAAGTGAAAAATAACTATGACATACACAAACAAAACACACAAGTCTTGATGATTTTTATTATGAAATCAATGTTGATGTGAATTGGCATGTTCATTCATATGCATTTTACAATCTAAAAAGTGTTTAACCCCGACACCCCCTTTAAAGAATTTTTTCTAATGGACAGTCTTAATGATTTTCAATTATGAATTTAAATTTTGGAAAAAAAAAACATTAAAAATCCAAAATATAAAAAAAAACAGAATACGATTATAGCATCGCAGTATATAGAGGTAGGAATGTACGACGCATGTCTTTTAAATAATAAAAAAAACCGAAGTACAATGAAATCCTCAAGAAGACCAAATCAAGATAAAATGTCAAAAACTTTTTATTCAGCAATGTAACCAGAAATTTACCAATACATTTTTGTAAGCATTAAGAATGAATACAGTATTAAATGGCAATCTTTTTTAAGTTGAATTAGAATAAAATCGCAAAAAAACCAATAAAAGAATAAAAAGTGTGACAGAGAAAACAGTAGACACACAGTTAGTCTCACTGCATTTAACTAGATGGCCAAATCCTATTGTACATGGTGAGTTACATAGACGTGACATCATATTTTTACATTGTGATCTTTAGATAAAAGCCTAGATGTTATTCCGATACAGAATGTTGAAGTCGTATGTGGACTTTCTTATATAATCTTTATAAAAGTACATTTTTTAAATTCATAAAAAGAAATCCCTAAATATAAACACAACTAAAACATGCAGTAATTCCTTCACATTGAATAATGAAATTGTAAGAAAAAAAACGGTGCACAAGGTACATATTGCAGATAATATTAACAATATAAAAGCAGCGTATCAACTCAGTGCAAAAAGTGAAAAACTCAATACACAATAACGCAAATACATCACAGAGAATAGAACAAACCGCTATAATTGTAAATTCAATGAACGAAGTGAAGACATGACGTTTTGGCAGAGATGCGCCAGACAACGCATTTGAGACTGACAGGCAGACGACAAATGTGATTACTAAATAACACCCCTAAAACATTAAAGTTGGTACATAAAAATCTATTCAGTTTAAGGATCAAATTTGTCATCTAGAAAAAATAAGCACTGGCTTAAACGACCATTAGCTTGTTATTTTAATTAAAACATTTTTAACTAATCGATTGAAGGGGGGTCACTGCTGAAATTCAAAATAACAAGAAATTTTATTGACCCTGTTTTTTATGCAGACTAACATATTGCTAGTAAATTTCTGAAAAAATATGATGGGTCAATGACTTAACTTTTCGCAATATTAATCTTTAGTGATACACTTTCAGATCAAGGTGCTAAATGCAGAATTAGCTAGAATTTTGGTATTGTAAACGCGTATGTACGTGGTGTATTTTTCAGAATGGGTATAAATTTTTAATCTTTTCTTATGTAGTATGTTATACTTTAGGATGAAAAAATAGAGAAAGTGATATTTCTATCATCACCTGAATAAAAATTACGCTCCGTATTATTACTCCACCCACTTTACTAAAATTATTTTTTTTCAATATTTGATCAATGAATATTTTCATGATAAAGGAATACATTGTAACAAGGTTTTTAAAAAAAATTCCTACAGTTTAATTTAAACCTTTGTTTTAGAATGCAAAAAAAAATATGGGGGTCAATGTGCATATAAGAAAGAAATTCAATAAAAACTGACAAAAATGTGTTTTTTAGATTTCGATGAGCTTAATAAGATATGACGGCATAGGTCTGTAACAAAGAACTGTAAAAGGAACTAGTTTTTTAAGATATTTGTATATCCTAACAATTCTTATTTTAATAAAGTTTGAATTAACTAAATATCTTAAACGGATTTTGAGAAATGGCTATTTTTGTACCCCTACCCAAATTTTGGCATATGGCAAAATTTGTCAATTTAGTCACAAAATGTGAGGTCTTTACATTTTTTTGCACTAGAATATTCCTATTTTGTCTAAGTTTACTACTGCATGATTGTTTTTTCCAGTTAAATCATCATTTTTTTAAATACAACAAATGTAAATTTCCGGAAGTGCAAAAATCCAAAACAACACCAATTACCCCACTTTTTTAAAAGCTTTTAGCAATCAAACCGATGGAAAACGTATAACTTTAAGGACCTACATAACAGAAATATGTTTTAAAGATTTAAAACAAGTAAAAATATATTGTCATTTATTTTTCAATTATTATCGTAAATGTGCTGCTGAAAATAGCTAATGTCATTAAAATTGACCTTTCCACCATACAGAAAATGACAAATAACGAAATGCATGGTGATTTATATTTTCAAAAGAAATTCATCAGAATCACTTAAATAATTAAGCACACATTTTCCTAAAATGTCTAGAGAACAAATCAGAAAAAAAACTTGAAATGTTATTAACTGGCATTTTTAATGCTTTTAGGAAGCTGGTCGTTAGAGTGTTACATAGAGAAAGCCATTACGTAACAGAAACCTTTTCTTGACAAAAGCCGAATAAATCCACCGTTATAAAGTACTGCTATAGAGAGATTGTAATTGACTACTTGGTGCGTGGTTTCTCCTTTATTGTAGGATTAGTTCTCATCAGTTTTGCTAGGAGACATGTGCAGTTCCTTGTCAGACAAGTATGCGTCTATATTTTTCTTGAATATAAAATATTGAACAAGATCTAAATGATGATCCAGTTTGATGAGAATTGTATGAACATTTTGCGTGACAGAGGTACGGACATATCTGACGTAACATTCATTCAGTTAGAAGCTCAGTACAATAGACCGACTTGTCAATAACTAGATGCTAAGATGTACGTTCAGCTTCGTTTTTGGTTTTGTGTTCTATTTTTGACTCTGGTTTGAGAAAAAACGTGTTTATTATTTTTTTACTTGCATCTAGACAGCTGTTTGCTGAGGTTTATATACGATTTCCTTTGAGCACAAAATAACATTTTAGATAGGTTTGTTCAAGAGGAGATAGTTTAAATCTTGCATTTTACTCACTGTACTTTAAATGTCTTTAACGAGATGTTCTTTTCGCGTTTTTTCTGGTGAGTTCCATCTCTTTTATGAAAGCCTATGAAAATAAATGAAAAAAACTAGAATTCATCCTACATACTGTTAAATAAAGGGAAAGTGGTGAAATCGAATAGTGGGTTATTAAGAGAAAATAAATTTCAATTTACAGCATATAAAATTGTTCTGAGAAAGTTTTAAAGCATGTATGATGGTAGTAAGGGGTAGGCAAATTAAATAAGATTTTATATCTTTGTGAAAGTGTATTATAACCCCTTACATCCTTTAAAAATACAATTTTAAAGTTAATTTTCGATAAGGTCATGTTCAAATAACTGCAAAATGCTGGTACCAAAAATGTTTACTTTTGCATTTGTAAAACATGTGTCTCTTATTTGACCGAACTTTCTGTTGTAAACGCAAAAAAATTGGCATTCATGTGTTTTAGGCAAACTCATCAGTCGCCGAGTAGTAAATGTTTATTAGTGATAAATGACATTTAATATGTAAAGTTGCAGTCATTATGACTATATCAACAAATATCATATAAAATTACGCCACAAATAGCATTGTTTACATTCATTTTTGCCCAGTGGGTCAAAATAAAAAAAATTAGTGGGTTATATATAGGTTTTGGTAGTATTTATGCAACCATTTGATAACCCTTCGTGGGGTATTTACTATGTAATGATTTGTTTTGAAGTTTCAATCAGCTCATACAGCATCGAATCCCACATTTAATGATTTGCCTCAATGTTGTAGCAATGATTTGTTACTGTAGTTTCTGTAAGATTAAAGAACCGTTATTGATTATCAACTCAATCTGTTCAGATATTTGGCAAGGTCTGGTTCCAAATTGCAATTAGGTGTTTTGTAACGTTTCATTGTTCAACGAAATGGCATTCAGTTTTTCTCTATACTAAATATCACTAATTACTCTTTTATGAGAAGCAATTTTCTTTACGTAGGTGGATAATGGATAAAGTGTGTCAATTAAGCATCAATAAATGCAAATAGTTGATTGCGTTTTGCTAATGAAATTTCAGGAATTCGCTTAGGGTCTTGTTTTATCAGTATTTCTGTTGGGTTTTTGGTACTTTTCAACGCCCCTGGTGCTTGATTTATATAAAAGGTTTTTTATCAAAATCTTTGTAAGCTTTCTGAATTATGGAAAATGGATGTGAATTAATACGTCACTTTCATCGTTGTTCGTGACCTCTTGAATAGTTTTCGTCTTATTCACTGGTGTTTCACATCATACAAAAATAGTCAAATTATTTAAAAGTGCAATTTAGTATTTACTTTAGTGTTTAGTTGCATTTGTATTCTTTTACAAGGGTGTTTAGTTGACTTGTACGGGATCATTTTGTGTATTGAACACTATTACATGTTCATGCTGCTATAAAGCAGGTATGAATAAAACAAACAACCTTTTCGTCTTTCATATCTCCGCTACATTTCTCCCTAAACACTACAGGGTATTTTTAAAATCGTCAGTTGAGTATTCTTACCCTCAACCAAACGATGTTAACATCCCATGGCCTGAAATGTCGAGTCAAAGAGATGGTCAGAGTACCGACGAAGGTTTAAATACTATCTGCTTGAAACCGTATGTTCTTAAGTCTAACTGGATATTTTATATAGCAAAATGATAAATTTCTATCACTGTAAACAAACACTACATAATGTTCTGTAAGTTCGTTTTAAAATTTAGGTAACTTTTAAGCTTAATCAACTTTGATATGGTAGCTCCGCCACACTCGTAAAACCATTAAAGGGTGATCTTGTAAATCGTACAACACGTCTTTAAAAGTTTTTAAAGTGATTAAACTATTACGTACCTTCTTTTAGTTCGAACTTTTGAAATCGTTTATCAGAGTAATATTTTAAGAACTTGTCCTTTGTTCACAGTGTAGAGTGGATTAAATATTTTAATACTATTTTCAAATATTTCTCAAAGACATTGAATTTAAATGTACTTTTGTTCTTTTCTTACCCACAATGATAATATTATTTTCAATCTATACTTAAAGTAACTAGCTTATTCGGGATGATCCTGAGACCAGTTTCGGAGATAGAGTGTTCAAAACTTCACATCAGAGCAAATGTCTTATGCAAAATCAAAAATCTTTATGCATTTGACTTGCTAAGCTCCAATGTAATTTGCTAAGTAGGTCGTTGACGATGTAATATATTTCAGTCGTTTCATATAAAAAGGGCATCAGTTTTACCGAATATGATTTCGTCTTCCTATGTGTGTTTACTTTTCCTTCAAGAATTTCTTTTTGTACGACACAACATCGAACTTAAAAAACACTTACTCCGCAAAAAATGAACAAAAAAGGAAGTAAGTGACAAAATGATTTCCAAGACGAAATGCAAACACATTAGTTAATGAATTTCAAATATTATTCCGGCAAGAATTAGTGGGATGTCATAAAATCCCAATGAGCAGAGCGGATTTAAATGACGTATGACATTAAGAAATTAAATTTTGCAGGGTATAAATGTGTTTCTGCCTGCACATATTATGTCGTTTTTGGTTCTTAATATATGAAAATAACAGCAGGTCACATTTTTAACCATAGCAACACCTTTACAGAAAAAGAAGCAAGTTTAACGATGAAATGTACTGTTACAGCAACTTACAGTATTGATGTAGTAGTAACTTTCGTTTTATTACAGATAGTTTGCTGCATAACAGTGGGTAATACCTCCCATTAAGCTAAATGTTAAGTACTTCTTATAGCGATATAAATTTAAACGTTGATGTATTTATCTAATAAGGGGATGAGTTCGTTTCAAAATTTTCATATTCATAACTTGTTAGTTTCTTTCAACGGAAATTTAAAAGTTCAAGTATTGTTAACCACGCTTTTCTTTACATGTGAAGTCAATTTAGAGCATAAAAACTGTCCATTATGTGAAGAAGGCGCATATGTAACTGCTTCAAGTACTGAGTTGTTTATTCGACGTTAAATGATATAAATCAATATTAAATGGGGTCAAGGTTAACATGTATTTAAGTTCTCTTCAACACTTGCCCTTGTATAACTATTAAAGCCTAACGTGAGGACAGTTCTTATTTAAATTTTGATTAAGTGAACTCTCAAGTATTACAACTAAGGTTATTGGCGTTGGTCTGTAAGTCCTCAGGCCATAGTCAGCAAACCACATTTCAAAAACCGTAGATAATTCATGTGCTGATAACAACTGCAAAACTGCTCTACGAGAAAGTAATGCAAGACAGACCACATCAATCTGTTGTTATAATGTAGCATACGAAAAGATCACTCAATAATTCTTCAAACGATTGCAAAAAAGTGTATAGCTTATTGGCTCGATTTTACAGGTTTCTTTTCGCTGTCTCTTGTATCAACAATTACTGCTGTTAAAATCAACTTGCGCTGATCACAAAAGTTAATCATATACATATCACGAAAAAGTACAGTTTTTTACGGAACGTACCGAGATTGATAAAAAAATTCTAGTTTCATTTTCAAATTTATGATGTTATTCATTTAAAAACAAACTCATTTCTGAACGACAATAACCGAAATATAAATTTCTTAAAAAGAAAAGAATTTACTTTCATTTATGACAGAGAAGTCATGTGATATAGTTTTCCGCCGTTTACTAAGGGACTCTCGATATGACGTAATTGAGCTTTGCAACAAGTTGGTAAATAGCGTTGCCCTTAATCAGTTAACGCCACAAAATTAGCAACATTTCTTTACATTATTTTGATACGCTAACATAATTATATTGTTATACCTTGTAATCGTTATTAAGTGGTGTAAGACGTAGAAACATTTATGATGGTTGTATTTATATGCCAATGCTGAGCACTGCCAACAATTGGTAAAAGAGCTGCCATTTATCAGCTTCAGACATAAGATTTAATTGCATCTACTTTGGCACTGCCATTGCTTTTCCTTAAAATTTGGATCATTTTTATGCAGTTGTCTATAAATACATCGCAATGTTAGCTTTTCAAAAAGCTTGAAAGTAGCTTCTGATCTGGAAACGGAAGAAAGGACTCTAGCAAGAAATAAATGTTAGATAAATGATTGAATCAGAATAATTTTATGTAAATATAAAGTTAACGTGCTTTGTTATTATACAGATGTGTACTTGTGTAGAAATCATTACAGTGCCTATATTTCAAAAAAAGACTAAATAACACTAAATCTTCAGTATTTGCATTTTAAAAGAGCAACATCCAGTTATTGGTTGTGACTGTAATTCAGAACGAGAACATGTAGCAATGTATACTCTTATATATATAGAATAAGGCGGGTTAGTTCATCATGTTCCGTTCCATGTCATTGAATAATTGTAATTTTCTATTCAAAATGCAAAACAACTGATTTTTTAGGTGTTTGTTTATAGTTAAATGCTGTCGTAGTACCAACAAACCATCAAAAGTTGATGCGAATCTTATATCCACCAAGCAATCTGTAACCCTATGCCTCCAGCGCTCACAGCGCTTTGATATTTATATAGAGCCAAAGACTTTTCTTGAAACAAAGCTTTTAGTCGAACAAAAACAAGAGACTGAAAATCCTTTACCTGAAAGCATACTACGATACAATAAATGCATTGCAGACACTGTTCCTTGTGTAATAACATTGCTAGCTAGGAACAGACACCAGAAATTGAGATTGATGGCCATGCTGTCTAAATTTCTATTTAAAACTTGCAAAACTGATTACTTTGCTTCTGCGACTGTCTATTGAGAATATTGGAACGAAAGGTCTGCTTTAAATAGTGTACAGCATGACATTCTTTCGATTATTTTGAGAAAAGACAGAAAACTGTCAAAATGCATATTTGTGTTTTGTTTCTTACAGTATGAATCCATTTAGACACGGATAATTTCTTTTCTAGTGTGTCGTTTGTAAAAATGGTGATTTTCCATTACTAATATGGAAATACCTGGCTTATTTCAAACATTTTAAACATTGACAGAAAAAAGAATTTGGTGGATAACCACCAGCTGGAATACAAATACAGTAAACTCTGTTTATAAGGTACTCCTTTGGAGCATTTAAATTTGTTTTATGTTATCCAGAGTTTGTTATATCCATATAACATTTTCATATAAAAAGACAATTTGAAACTTTTGAGCTATTTTTCGTTAGTCCATTGTTATTAGACATATTGCAAACTGTGCAATATTTTGTATGAAAATCGTGTCCTATTATACATTTAACGTAGAAAGTATTTGACTGAAGTTTGAGAAATCTAGTCCCTAAAGATCCTATGGGAAGTGGCAAATGCAACATATTACTACAAAAGCACTCAAAATAAATTGTTGTATATTGTCTACAAATTTGACAAAAGTTGCATATACAATGTATTTTGTTGATGGACAAGCATAATTGCGCTTGCTCGAAAAACCAATTGCAGAATTGCATATTTTGTTTCTAGCACTTAAACAGTTTTTATATCCCTAATAAAACTATATCCTTAATACTAATTCAGTCTACCGAAGACGGAGTCGTATTTAGCTTGAAACTCAAGGGATTTATTTTCATATATCCGGTTGTGGATAACTGTCAAAAATGTTTCATTGTTTCTGACGTCAGTAAGACAAAATGCCGCTACGATCAATTTGCAATGAGATTCTGATAGAAAACAGGAAACTAATATCAATGAAGACAATTATTTGTTCAATATATAAATTAGCAGTAAAAATAGTTTATGATTTTGAAATATAGACGCCATTTGATGCCGAGGTCTCCCTAGGTATTTGTAATTTTATGTTATAACGCTAAACATAAAATGTGTGCTTAATTTCCAACTACAAATGTTTTGGCAATGAGCCGTGCGAAGTATAATTGGTTTAGTTTTTAGAAGTTAAAGTCCCAGGATCACAGTTACAAGTAGCTCTTATTTTACCAAGTAAGATGTCTTTCTGGCGGAAATGATCTTTATTTGTACCAAAATCATTTATACAGGTATCTTTGCTTTTTTAATCGATGAACATGTTAAAAATATAGTGCGGTAATGTTTTCATTGGTATTGCAAAAAGTAAGAAAGACTTTGTAGCAACTTTTTTTCAAGAAGAAATGACTTGAAGACGAAAAAAAGACATAATCATGTCAACATTGTTTTAGAATGAATAGAACATGTTTCTATCATTATCTTATCAGTTCTTTTATATCTCTATATCAGTAAAATAAATGTGAAGATTTAAGCGATAAGATGATTCGAAAGTATGTTGCATGCATTTGTTTTCGAAAAGATCATATTTTATAATTGATGATAAAACTTAAATCACAAAATAAAACACTCTAAAAATCCTTAATTTTCGAAATCGAAATAATGAATAATGAATTATGTCACGGGTTCATAAATTTGATTTCGCCATAACAATTCAATGGTGAAATAGAAAATGTTGTGAATAATTAATATATCTTGTTTGATGTTATTCTATTCTCAGAGTACTCTAAGTATTATCTCTTGTCTAAAGTCAGTTTTGATAATCTTTGCTAAGTCAATTTTTTGTCAAACACAATGATTATGTTGCAAGATTTACGTTTTTGTTTAATTAGTGTTTAGATCATTTTGAAAATGCAAATATCGTGCACTGTTCTATTATCATTATATTCTTCCGCTCTATTAAGTGCAGTAAAATGATCTAAACACTAATTATCCTCAACTTGTCCATTCATTCTGGACTGAGATGACTGTCCACAAATAGTGGTGATTATATGAAATGAAATGGTGCTCCTAGTCAAGTGCTGGAATTAAATCGAACAAAAAGTGCCAAAACTGCAACATTATATGCCCCTTGCTAACATTATACTGGCAAATCAAACCGAAGCTGCAACTGCGATAACACTTTATAAACTATTTTATACCATAGTATAGACAGAGGCAATTTTAGAATTCCGCATTGACTATGGAAATGTGTCTGATCATAAAAATACATCATGCCCAGACACATTTGTGACTAGGCTTGGTATAGATTGGATGAAACGTTTCCAATATATGAAATTGATACCTCTAATTTAGCAAAATGTCATCAATTTAAGGGCCATAACTCTGAGTGCATGGGTAATGAGCTTGGTCGCGATATAACATTAGTTAAAATGGCACATTTCCAGGTATAATGATTTAGCTGTAAGTTAATTGTCTCGGATTGAAGTCAGACTGTGAAATTGTCAACTTTGTTTACGTTACACAATTTTTAGGCCTAGAAGTATTTCTCCGTCCAGATAGAAACACATATTAATATTACTACAGGCCAAATTTGGACTCGGTATATGATATATTTTTGTCCTAAAACTTGCGCCGTTACTCAATTTTTACGACTACAACTCATGATGATAAATCTTTTAATACATGTACAAGTAATATTAATGAATATTGTTTTATATCATATGGACACTTGAATTACATTGTGTCGGAAAAAGTTGGATTGTTTTATGCCATGAAATGCTACCTGTCTTAACTTACAATCTACTTATAATTGTCATTTGTGTTAATGTCTATTGAAGTTGTTTAAGCTTGAAACGAGTGAATTTTTTTTTTCATGATACTTATTGAACACAAAGTACCTTTCCGCGTTGCTCCACATTGTCACAGATTTGTGTTTACATAGGTTTTAGCGCATCCATAGTCCACACCAGTCAACTCACTTTCAATATTCTGATACACATCTTGTTTTAATATTCTGATAACACTGTGCAAATTTAGTCATAAATCACTTTCTTTGTCTTAAATATGCACCTCAAATGAAACGTTGATGTAAAATATTAATTTTACCACGTCCGCAATTGAATGCAATGTGCATTAGAGAAAATATCACATAAAGTTTCATCGTTAAAGTGATATTACCGTAAAGAATGACCATGATTGCTATTTTAAAAATGACATTAATCATTGAGTTTTGCTTCTAGAGTAATGAACATTACCATAGTAACAAACACAATATGCAAATCTCACTGAATATAAAGAAAATATGCAAGAATCTTGATTGACAATCCGTAAAAGCCAACCTTTTTTGTACTTATATTTTTATTTATATCTACCAATAAGAAAAATCAATGACGGAGTATGAATATTTTCTGACATACTTCATTAGCATTTATTTGTACTGTTTTTAAGCTTCGTTATTGATCACAACTCATTACCATGGTCATTTTAAAGGTTCATATTACTTTAAAGCTACTTATTCAATGAATTACTGAATATTCAGATCTTTGTGCGCAAACCTTTTCTGTTATCCTCCAGCCAGAAATAAATCATGCTAAGAAATTACATTAAAAAATCCAAACTGTTTTACATTGACAAAATTGAGATATATACCAGACAATCTTATTTCAAGATAGCATGTGGGAGACTAAAATATATGGGCAATTGGAAAGTTATGTAATGTCGGCTGCTATTGACGACAGCAAGATGTCTGACAGAGGTACATTTTAGTCTTTATTTGTATACTAAAACTATCCTAAAATAATCCGCGTATAATCATTCTAACAATAGCTACCTCTCAAATGTACCATGGGCTATACTGATGTGGGTGGCGGTCTAAAAAACATACAACTTTACAGTTTCCTAAAATACATATGCCAAACAGATGTTGCAAAGGCTTCCTAAATTGAATGGTAGATCGCTTATTCATAGTTTTGTTACGTAACCCACCGAAGACTCTTTTTTTAAAGCTGCCAGCTCACAACTTCTGGTGAAAAATTATAATTTCTCAAAATCGAAAACATTAAATTAACTCTACCTGTCAACAAGGTAAAATCATCATTATAGTAATTTGTGAAAATATATTGAAAATATTTATGTTTTTTTTCTTTTAAATACGGTTATTCTTTACAGAAAGTTTATTTGATCGTTCGTTTATCACAATCTAAGGACAAACAGCTTTAGAGGTACAAACGGACTTCATCATTAAAACATAATTGACCGTCGTGGCGCGAAAATTGGCTTTCGGAAATTTGTTTCATTATTCGACAATAATTGATTACAAACAACATAACATTTGTGTCACCCTCTTTAAATGCAAAACCCATGTTCGCAACTGATAGCCACTGTATTTTCCTACACATAAACATACTACTTGCTTAAAAATCCTTCAAAACCATTGCTAGGGCAACAGTGATTCAAAATGACTTTCTTTTTTATTTTGGCGATGCCCTATGAAAAAATCATATCATGGAAAGAGGAAATGAAATATTTCACCAGATATGATATATATCGAAAGAGTATATAATTTTGCAACAAAGAATAATTGATGCGGTTAGAAAATGATTATCGTCATAATTTACTGCCCATGTACATTGAAGTGAGTTCTGACGTAAAATGGTGGTGTGTGACGTCATTTTTAGAGTGATCAATGACTGTTCAGGTTAACTTTTTCAGAATGTTGTAATTTTGTATCTACTTTGGTAGGTAACTGAAATTTTCCCATATCGATACTGAAATATAGTTTGTTTATAATGTGCAACAAAGCTAGTTTCCGTGTCACTGGTAATATGATTGTCAAATGTCAAAACTGAGAATAGATCAAGTTTGCAATAAAGCTCAGTTGATACGGCAGCTGGATATAAGTAATCTGTTAGTACTTTATTCCAATTTACATCAATAAACTTGGGCGCGTCTTTATTCAACAGAGTACAAAGATGTAATGTATTTTGTTATATACTGACTTGAAATATTCAAGGCGCTGAACTAAATTACTTTGGCATAACAGGTTTTTTTTTTAGTGTACAGTAGAATTGTAGTACTTAAAGGATTCCGTTGGAAAATCATTTTCTGTAGTTAACAAGATCTTAAAAGTTTATATTTTCTTTATAAGTTGGTCAATAACTTATCTGTTTCATAAAAACTATCATTATGAACAAACTCTGCAAAAACATATATACAATAATTAATAGAATATATAAATAAGGATGTAACACACGAATATATGTAAAAAAGGGACACGCTGTATACCAAGGAGACCAAACACACGCAAATCATGCGCATATACATACACAAAGACCGAATGTCTAGATCATTAATTGTAGATATGATTTATAGCACCAAAAACATATGCAAACAAAGTAGTAACCGCTGTTGTTCATTTTGTATACGTAATTTTGTAATTTGGTTAACGACGAAAGAAGGGTTTAGCTGCTTGCCGAACTAATTCCGTTGCGTTTTCAGGGTTTTCAGAATTTATGATCATCTTTAAAATATGCCTCTAGTTGCAGCATTTATGTCTGAGTGTATATCTAGACTTGACAGCACAGATACAATCGATGATTCTATCTTGCTAATATAGTTTTAACCTTCAATTTGTGTTGTGCTTTAAAGCTGCTCGTTCGCAGTTTCCGACGAAAATATTAAATTTCTCCGAAATGATGTACTAAAATGTAGTGTAAAACTTAAAAACAATGGCTAGAATCAACAATATAAGTAAAAATCCTTTTTATTGTGATTTTAGAAAATCTGCTGAAAATGTTGATGAGCTTAGTTTTTCGGCACCACTACATTATACATGTATGTTTATATTGGAATTTTAAAAGCATTTGCAACGCTTTGTGTTTGGAAGCATGTAATTTGAGAAAAAAAGAAATGCTTTACATAATTATGCTTTATCTGAAACCTTTTTATTTGATGACTCGTTCTAAAATATGTTAACGGGACATACCCTATAACTGATGTCAAATAATTAACCTCCGAAATATAAATGATAGAATCTTTGGAAGTATTAATAACTTAACCTTCAAGTTTCAGCAATTCATTCCCTGTCATAATCGATAAAATCAGCGGTTTAAAATATACTGCAGTACCGTAAACCATTCAATAATATATGTAAAGTTGTTGTTGTACAATTAATGGGTGGATGCGATTTATTACAGAAAGCCTCTATATTGATTAATTGTGGTAAAATGGGGCATTTTACGCCACAGGTTCTTCTTTGAAATTTTACTTATTTAACGTTTTACGTTCATTGAACACATAATCTATGTTTCGAGAATATAATCTGCTAGATGTAGGGAATGCCTCTTTAAATTGAGACTGCGCAAAGAACTTAGTTTTTTCACACCAAAATACGTTACCGCTATATTAGAAATCTATCAAATGCTTTTCCGTCTTTACATCACGTATCTTCTTAAACTTTTAAAAGTTCAACTCATTGAATTGTACTTTTAATTTCTATCAAAATATTCATACACATTAATTATTTATTCTCGATTGCGAAACAATGTCTTAAAACTTAGACGAATCACTCAAGGCGGAGAGCAGCAGGGAA
>JAFMSR010001946.1:0-24933 GCA_022818135.1 Saxidomus purpurata | reverse complement strand
AAAAATTATATCAAATTTGAATTTTGGAATAGTTTATCATACAATGGGGTGGAGGGGGTGGGTGGCCAACGATCTTAAGGAACATTCTACCTTTGTGTTTCCAATTCATTTAACAAAATAAAGTTTCTTTAAAGATGTTTATGTCATCGATTACACCCCAGTGTCCAGTCCCTGCAGATTTCTTCAAGTGAGGTAGCAATGACGTTCAGTTTTCATGTTACTGGACATTTTAAGATATGCATTAGCTGTCCGGAACTGCAGGCTGGGAGAAAGGGTTACAAGAAAGTGATTTTCTTTCCCTTTATTATCTGAAAATAAGATAATTGATTATTTTCAGTGCTAAGTTATAGGAAAGATAAGCTTCCGTTAATATCAATTACAAGAGTTGGGAGACTTTCGCCATGAATCAATCAAACTGTGATGGAATAGGAATTATTTCTTGGGGGAAAATATCAATACAGGATTTGTGAAGAGCGGATCCTTTATTGTACTGACATTTAAGTTTATATGAGAAAAAATATTAGACGCTAATTGGCAATTAAGATTTCTTTTAGACCTTTCATTGGGGCTGAACGGTAGTTTCAAACATATTTTTATAATTCAATTGCTGAAAATAAATGGGGGGAGGAAGAACCTTTACTCCATACTGTTTGTAATTAAAGAAAAAAAATGCATTTTTTATGGAAATTCAGATGTGAAAAATTAGTAGAATGATTTAGCTGAGACTTCTGGAAGATTTTATTGGGTTATGAAAATTTGTGATTAAAAGCCTCCAATTATTATTTACCCAGATGCTTTACATTATAAAGATATACAATAAACAAATATTTAACTACCTGGTATGTAAACGTAACAGGAATTGAAATAGATCATAATGCAATAATTTTTAATAACTTTTGCCGACTTTAAATGAATTGCAGTTTTCAATTTATGTGTTTTTTTAAGTTTGTGTAAAAACCGAGTTTGAATGAGATATTCCAGTGCACATGAATAAAGAAAAGGGAAGGGAAGAGTGGCACAGGGTTGTATAACGTACAATGGGAGTTGAGACATACAGAACTCGTTTTGTAAGATTATGAATTGAATAGCCCCTGATCGAATACTGAAAGTCAGACATTTGAGACAAATGCTGAGGTTTTAAGACGGACATTGAAAATGACCTTACAGTTTTACAAGATTAAAAAAATTCAGTTTTAAAACCTTCATTTGATTTCAGGCCCCTGTGGCATAATTATGTTGTGATGCTTTTAGGAATTATGCACAAATCTGGCTGTACCAAACATTGACTGTTTCTGACAAAAAAAATTCGTATTTACATTTAATTTGTTATACTGTAATAAACTATGGTGTAATGTATGTAAGATCTCTTGCTGTTTTGATGATAATGGTCTATGGAATCATTAACGAATCTGGCATCTTACCTATGTCGGGTTGACAGGAAGATGAAATTAATCAGATTTACTACAAATTAATAAAACCTGTTTCATGGGAAACTAACAGCAAGCTTAAATTTTATACCTTGCGCAAAATATTTCCGGATTATTACAGAAGTGAGTCAGTTTCTCGTATCCGAGAGAGATAGTTGTTGTTTTTGGGAGTCTCTCTTTAAATTTTTATGCATGCACGCAATTCCAAGTGAGTAGACTCTAGGGAGAAAGCGTTTTTCACCAAAAAAAATTGTGTATGGAGACAGAGTGAGCATTTTCAAGTAACAAAACATTGCACCTATAATGTTTCTTTCACAGTCAAAAGTTAAATTCTGATTTTGGTTTAAACCACATGACTGTCTTTCAACTGACAGCTATAAGTAGCCGCAAGAGTTATGCTAGTATATTGAATACCAAAGAACATTCAGGCTACATCATTACTGTAGATAAGTATTGATTTAAAATTAGCATCAGTCTCTAAAACATTTTTAGAAAATAAAGCAAAGCGATTTGAGTTAATTCTAGAATTCTAAGCTTTCTTTTCTTCAAGAGGTAGCCTAGACCTCCCCCTGCATGCCAATTTTATCAGATCTTGTAGTGGCTATACAAACAGAAGCAACTTGTTGATAACAATACTCACCAGAGGTCACTAATGTCATTAAGCAATACATCATCTGACCATTACCCAATTAGCCGATGCAGACAGGTTATCATACTATTTGCACAATTGCAATGTCTTACACTAATTAACTTATGCACCTGTCAACAATTTCTGACAGCAGGTGCTTGTTTGATTGACAGCTGTGATTGACAGGTCTGTGACAGACATCATTAGTGGTAAATGTCTTTGATACTGAGCAGGTCACCTTTCCTTAAAAGCATGTTTCCTTAACTTGCTGGGGATCAAGATTCCTACATTGTACATAGGGGAATAATGTTTATCGTACACAGACACATGTTTTTAAATATACCCCATATAGCTATATAATTTGATTGGTTAAATACAAAATGAGTTATATTTGATATAGGAGACAGAAAATTAGGTTAGTGGAAGTGGTTTGGTGGTCTTTTTGATTAAATTGGCATATAAATGGCACAATCTATCTATTGTTTTAATTGTTTTATAAGTGGAATACACTTGCAGCCCATGTGCTTTGTGAAAATACATCTTAAAAAGCAAGCAATTTTGAACCATAATGGCAGAAGTTGTGTGTTTCTAAGGCAGACTTTTACTTGCCAACATGACCTTTTTGACCCCTGTAATTGAGTGCAAAAATACAGACTTGTGCAGGACCTGGTAAAGGTCATAGATTAGCATCAATGTTTTGGTCACTCATCATCAGTTACAAGTCCAGATAGGCATCTCAAGTATGCTGGTCACCTCCATGTCCAAATCTCCCCTGCTATCAGATCTACCTGAGATAACAGTGTCATTACTGTAACCATATTTCATCTTGTAGCTGTCATGTTACTGTAAATGTACTGATTTTAGCAACACTTAACTTTCATGTTTAGTCAATGTCAGAACAATATGTGGTAGTAGTTGGGGGGGGGGACAGAATGCAATGTCTTACCCACTGAAAAACTTACTGATGTATGCTATTGTAATTTTGAAATTTACACAAATCTTATTTCTTTTTATTCTGTAATATATTGACATGGACGCATGTACTTGCTGTATCCTGTCATGAGAAGGCGTACAGGATATACAAAGATAATATGTATTGAAAGGCTTTAATTGTCTTGATTTGTTTTTGGTATTTTAAGAGGGAGGGCTTCGTATTGGTTTAAGAGTAAAATCTGAGGGATTACATGTTTTGTCACGTATCTGGTAATCTAACATTTCACTTACCGAAGTCCTTAGTCCTTAAATTGTGTAATGGCACTTAGTCTAAACTCTGGACTGCTGGGTTTCCAAAGTAGGTGTTACTGCCTGCTGATTGTGTCACATAGCTTGACATGTGGTTAATTGGTGGACTTATGCAATTTACAGTGTCTTCCATATAAATAATGACAGCTTTACAGTTGCCATTTTTGCAGTCAAGATTTCTGATCAGGTATACATGCATGCTACTAAGTTTGTTTTGTCACAAGATACCTATCTGCGAACAACACTGACAGCATCTGCTATGTTAACATTACAGATAAAGCATGTTTTATGTACAGGTATCTGTTTGTACATCAAGATCCAGTAAATCCTTGTTTGTTTATACAGTAGCTCTCTGCCAGTGGTCAGGCAGATCACCTGCCCAACTCCCTGAGATAGATCACAGGCTATTCCAGGTCTGATATTGATTTTATCTTATTTATCTAGGTTCTGATATTAGCTTTATCTAAATCTTTGACATGGTGATTAGGGTATAAGTTAATTAATCCTGTAGGTAGGTGATTGGGGGTTAACCTACATTCCTAGATTCCAGCAGGTGCAAAAACTTGTTTGACAGATGCATGTTTATGTGTACATGTCTGCTAAGCCTAACTAGCAATAATTAAGTTTATAAAGATATGTCAGGAAATTGGGGATGATAGAACGCATGATTTAAAGATATGCTTATCAGTAGTAATAGATTTTTCCTGAGATTTTTTTTCATGGTTGTTTGAGAAGGTCAGTAGACAGAATGGGTTTGGGAGTACAGGTGGGAAACTCTGCCATAATGGTCAAATTGGCAGGAGACGTTTTACAGGCATTTACAATTGAAATGGGACAGCTTGGCTAAAGGCTCTCCCCCACCGCCAAAAATAAAACAGCAAACAAACAACTAATATTGGTTTAAATTTTGTTAAAACCTAACAGAAACGCATAATATATGTTCTATCAGCTCTAAATATCTGTCTGAATTTTTTTAACCATTTCAGTTCAAATCAGTTGAGGTTAGTAGCAGTGTCTAGTTGTCTTGGAAGCTATCTGATTGAAACCATGTTTGTATACATGTAAATGTCTTCAGCATAGTGAAGCACAAGGTTTAAGATTAGAAAAGGTCTTGACTTGGAGATAAACACTGTTGACTTTGTCAACACTGGTCAAACTTTCCACTTCTGTCAAAGGGAGTTAACCCCATTTGAAACAGTTGATATAACACCTGCTATTTGCTCAGTACGTTCTTAAAATGACATAAATTTAGTTATAGGAAGACTGGCATATCTGTTCAGTCTACCAATAGTCTAAAACTGTTTTCTGTTAGTCAATTTTAATTGAATTTTCCTTTGATAAATGGAACTGTCCAAATGACAAGCCAGACAATCTATTTTCCAAAATGAAAGGTAGCGAGGGTTGCTTGAAAAACTATATAGAATTGTGTTCTACATAATTCCTTGTTTATGTGTAAATAATTTTTTGACGGCAATGGATCTAGGATCAAGATTAGCTCTGCATGTCTGGCCTCTGATTAGTTGGGCACAAAACTGAAAATTGTTATCAAAAATGCCAGTCTGTTGTCAGTAGTAATTTTAAAAAAGCTATATATTAAAAATAGGATCACAACTTCCTATGCAAAATACAAAAGTGCAGTTGTTTGTGTAAAAAAAAAAGTTACTCAATAGGATATTATGCGGAAATATGATGCAGGTTGGCAAAAAAGTTACAATTAGCGATTATTCTGTGCACAGTTATTATAGCATATGTAAGTGCAGCTCTTGATAATAACTTCTGTTACAAATATCGCTATAACGACAGGAAATAATTAATGTAATGATGGTCCTTGTAGGGCTTGTTAAACTGTAGCGAAAACCATGTCTACATGGGGCATGTCATATATGTCGGCAGGTTTAGTGTACTAGTGAATAAGGTTGGTAATAGAAAAATCGCGTCTGCTTAAAGTACACAATCAAGATAAAACCTATAACCTAGCGTATTTTAGTAAATGAGAAGCCCTATAAACAGCAAATGGAAGTGTCCAAATTGAAAGATGGACAAGTTCATTTTAAAAATTTGGCAAGGTCAGGATTAAAACTGCGAGCAAGGGTAATCTTGTACGTCTTGAAGACGGTGCTCTATATGAATATAGAATAATATATGAAAGTTATTGATGACTCTGCCTTACCGAATATTATTCGTTGCTATGCCACTGTGACAGAATAATTGTTTTGTTCCTTTGCCCTTTAGAACTAATACACTTTTCTGATGGGATTTATCTCAAAATAAAGCTCCATATAAAGAAAAATCGAAACTACAAAATTAGTTTTTTTAACATCGGTGACTTAAACTTATAATACAGCTGATAGCTTTATTTGGGCAAAGCCTGTCATGGTTTACACATAGGTATTATTAATGGTTTAATAATCGGCACTTCCCCGTCTGTCCTCACTTGATCAATATGCGTAATGAATAGGGGATAATAACCGAATATCCTAAATCTTAATTAACACCTTGATGCGAACAAAAGGCGTCACTTCATCTAAAAAAGGCAAACTGTCATCACGTAGAAGAAGCTAAGAGTAGAGGTAAAAGAATGGTGGCTCAATACCCAAAGGTGTTTGCAGTTGATCAAATATTAATCGTGGATCATCATTGGTTGTCTGCGGGCTGTAATGAAAATAGTCATTAGTAATTCAGATGAAATGTCATGTGTAATAAACTGATTGGGATTACTGTGTCCCGGGGAAACAACATAAAAACACATCAAAAAAACAGTATATAGAGCTTGATACACTGTAATGGGAAATGCATTCTTGATTCCTTGCAGTCATTGCCTAGGAACTGGAGAAATTATTCCCTTGCTCATTAATCAATGTTCTTTCCGTATCATAATTTCATCACCTTTTGATTTTTTTTCACTTTTGTCATGGTCACGGAAGAGCTTTTGAATAGTCTTTGAACCTTTTCTGTGCCGTGGTTGAAACCTTTTTTGTATTTATGCCTATATATAATATATATATAACCTTTTTGTATTTGCGCCTATATATATAGATAGATAATGTCATGGTTGGCAATCATGGTTATATAACTCATGGTTGGAATGTTTTTAAAAGCCCATTGCCAAGTCATGGCTGGGAAACTATGGTTATTTCTTGAAACCCATTACTATAAGCCATGGCAAGGACTCTTCAAGTTCAGGTCTCTGCGATGGTTGAATTGCTATATTTTCATTGCAATTTACCGGTAGTGAATTTCTTATGCTTTAAGTTGCAGTGCTATGCAGTAATGTATTGAATATTCAGGCGCATTTATAATTAATTTATTGAAAGATCTTAAAGTTTTGCAAAGTGAATATAAACGTGATCATGACTATTTTCTCAGGTGACTTTGAACAGACAGCGTTTTATGTTTTAAAGTCGTCTGCATGTCATCCTCATATGACTTTGTTTACCGTAAACTCCTTCACTGAAGTATCATCTAATATGGTTATTCATCAAATTTTATACGTTTTAAGACATATCAAAAATAATTCTATTGACACCTTTCATATAATTTATTATATTTTAACTGTCACGCCTAAGTAAAATTCGATACAAACGGTATTGATTTCAGATGGCAGTCATTCATCCGTGATCTATTAAAAATACCGCTTGCTTGAAACGTTCGATGTTTACCCGTAAAACAGCGGTTGATAGGAAATATTGGAAGCTAGTGCATCACTTTTTAATGCTGTAGCACTCATTATTTATATATTATCTAAGCACTTAAGTTAATTCTATGTGTTTTAACTTGTCTATTCATAATGTCGTGAATTACACAGTTTACACCAGTCCTGTTTTGTTGTATGCTCATTAGACAATTAAGTTCAAACACATTAAAGTAGCAGAATATTATTTATTTACAAATGAGGTTTTAATTCCTGTTCGGAAAATAGCATTACCAGACTGGACTTGTTCAAGTAGCAATATTTTATTTATTTACAAAATATAGTTTTTGACTGTACTAAAAATAGCACATGATTCTCAGGCTGGTTATAATTTTTATTTCTAAATTACCATCCGAGTTTCTATGTGCTTAATGTTAAGTCCTACTCTTGAACTTAAACTGTCTGTCTGAATCTTTTCTTATGTTTCAAAGTTACCTGCAGTTTGCTTGGAATAAAGAATAGTATCAAGATATATTGCATAGTGGAATTGCAAAACCTAGAAATGTGTCTGTCGAGTGTGGACCACTGTCGACATAAACATTAATGTTAAAGGCGCCTGTCATGTGATATAAGTTCAAGAAATTAACTGTTAAAATTTGCGTATTTTGTTTAAAGACGCACTACTTTAAGTAAAGTGGCTGTTATGAAAGGCAATTGTCAGTTGCTATGAAAACAATGTTCATCCCGTCGGAGACACGGAAATTAATCAGCGTTATATTAAAGACATGAATGATCGATATATGTTTTTAAAACTTGCTCTACATAGATGTACTTTATTCTTGAATGATTTATAGTTGACATCTTCTTTTAATTGTATTCTAACTTTTGATTTAGTGTTGTAACATAATGTTTGGTGACAGTCTTCAGTATATACCTTATTTGTCATGATTGATGCACTTGGGATGAGCCGTTTGCCATAACTCTTGTTTATTACTATTTTCTTTGTAACCTACACTACTTTCATATGATTCAGGGTATAATTAGGAAATAATTTCAATATTGGAAATGATGTGATATTTTGAAACTAAAACAAGGCCAAAACAATGGAGGCTGACATTTGATGTAGATTTTAAAAATTCTCATGAGTATTTGCACTTGTAAGGGCATGGTCAGTAATAAGGATAATTACGGTAGGTAATTATTGCTTCGTTTGGTTAATTAATTGTCATTTTCTTTAAAGGAGTAGAAATGTTTATTGTAATCTTCAAAGTACTTCTGTTTATTTTCAAAGAATAGAAATGGAATAGTTTACATATTTTCCCTCTAAAATACAACATGGTTTGCTTCGAACAATGTACGCTACAAGAGTTTGTTGTTACCATTACATGTAGGAAAGAAACTATCATTTCATGACAGGCCATTACTCTATTTATAGGACAGCAGGAGCGAAAAGCAATTATTCATTAGTCACTTTCAAAACATTCCGTTTGTAACACTTTTTTTTTTATCTGCGTAAAAGCTTTTTCTGGTACACTACATGATTTTCCTGTATTGATTGAAAGTTATCAGCAAAATTGCTATCATTTTATAGAGAGTAAAATTGGTCAAAGTTTGATTACATTTGTATCGGCAATTTATAATGATAAATTTCATTCTGTAATGATGAATTTATCAAGATCAGCTTTTGACGAGGAAACGACATTATTGGAACACTTTAAATGCTAGATGGTATCTTGAAACTTTTCCCTTGCCTGTTAGTAGACACGTATTGAGGTATGTAAAAGTAATAATTGTCATGAGGAAGCATGTCAGTTAGAATTTTGTGTCATATTTGACGATGTTTTTCTTTTTTTACCTGATCTGATTGTTTCCGCGTTTTGACGGAAGCTTCACAGTGCGTGATTTTAAGCTCGTGTCAGGAGGACTTTTAAAAGGTGCTCGGTTCTCACTGAATGCTTAGATCAGCAACACTGGCGAAGCCGTGTCTGCGCTTAAAAGCGTATTGCAAGGCAATGCAGATCATCTTAAGCCGCAGTTAATGATGTTAAACTTTATGTGTATGCCTTTATAAGGTTCCAAAGTTGTTTTCATGAGTTTCTTGAAAAGTTTTGTCATTTCGGAGTGCCAAGAGTAATTTATCAATTTCGTCTCAATAAGCACATGTCAATTACGAAGAGAGAGACAAATTTCTGTGCAGGAAAGTGATGTGTTTGTGGGCGGGGATCATGCACGACCAAGTCACAACTTTCTGTTCAACCAATTAAAACAGTATGTTTCTGGTGAAACTAAAAACTCTTTCTTAACTTTTAACAATTTCACCGTCGCATTTGTGACATTGATGTGCTGCCTTGGAAATGGAACCTATGTTAATCAACTAACTTAAGATGAAAATTGCTTGGGAAAGGCAAGATTTAATTACAATTTAGCAGTAAAGTCGATAAAGGCCTGCGTCTCCACGAGTTTATATACCTCAAAGAATAATGAACGAGGGACGTAAAGTAGTGATGAGGTAGAAGCCGATAATTTATCGCCATGTCCTTCCACTTTATAGTTTTTGGAACATCTTTTTTTATGTCTCTAACAGTATTCGAAAGAAAAGTTATTCTGGGCACAAAGTTAATCTTCTACTGAAAGAAGAAAATTGACTTCCATTTACATATATCCGGGGGTCTAGGGAGTGGTAGCGTAATCAGTATACTGTTTTGATATATAAGGCAAGGGGGGGAACTGAATCATCTGTGAGACAGATTTGGTGCATTAATCATACTTTCATTTCTACAAAATAGGAATTTTACAAGTAATTTCTACAAAAGTATCGAGTTTGGCTACAGCGGTTTTCTTCGATGATACACAGCAACATTGATTTTCAAAAGTGTAAGTAAAGATAAAGAGATCGCCAACCAACACTAAATTGAAAGAATTATGCATGCAAGGGTTGCACCCATAAGTTAGATTAAAACTAGTTTGTAACTACTGTACCAATTTTTCTTGGTGCCATAGTTGGAAATGGATTCTTTGTCAAATTTTAGATTATGTCTGCAGAAAATAGAATAGCGATGGTCACTATCTGTAAAGGGCTGGTTAGAAAATTCTTACCAAGCTGCCCCTCAGCCAGAAAGTCTTGTGTGTTCATGCAGTTCTGAGACTGGAGGTATCTTGAAGCATGAATTTACTACATGAATCGTGCGGATCCAAATCAGATGTGATTCCATCTTTCTCACAATACTCGTGTCCCATGGGTATTATCACATTCTATTGAAGTAGCTTTTTTCCTAATTAGGTAGTTGTAAATATTAGATCATTGACCAGACCATAGCAATGCAAAAAAACCGTACTCACAGGGCAGTCCTAGAATAACATGTAGATGTTTAACGGAGGGCCGGATGGCTGAATGTTTCGTACTTGAGGAAGTTTGAGAGAAGTTAGTACCCCAGACCTTATCCAGCTTGGGGGAAGTGATACGCCTTTGCATCCGGTACTGATCCTGATCTACACCTTTTGCTAATTCAGTCTGTGACTTTTCAGTAGGCATCTGTTAGAACAATTAATGGTTTGCAAAAGGTCCATTGGAGAAATTGGGCAGGGGAAGCTTGGAAGCATTTACATAGTGGAAAAGTGGCAAGTTTTCTCAACCAGGGTATAAATAAGCTGTAAACTAAATCACATGATTATTTAAAGCTTGAAGACCCTTTTAAAGTTTCTGTAGAAATTAATCTGAGTCCTAACAGTTCTTTTACTTTCATGACAATAATTGTCCCTAGTTTATTTGCATTATTTAATCGGTTGATTAATTTAATGAAAGATATTTACTGTGACTCTGAACCTAATAGATGGTGTATTGTTTCCCTGTTAATGTGTTTTGGGATGAAAGTTAGACAATTAGGTATAGATAAATACATAACAAGTCCACTTTTGTAGAAATGGACGCCAAAAATGGTACTAGAATGTACCCGCTGAATAAGTATTGCAAGTCGTATATGTCATTTTCTGTGTTATGCTTTATCGAATTTTATAATGAATTTGTCTACGCAATTGTCAGACTTCAGTCGAAAAAAGGAAAAAACTTCTTCAGATATATTCACGATTATATTTTATTATATTTGATAGACGTAGTTTTCATACCAGTATTGATTTGAGTTGTTTTTTCCTCAATTGTGCAATTTGCTTAACAATACACAATTGTAGAAGAGTTTTCGCATGAATCATGAATTTAATTAAGGTAGCTTCGTTTTAAACATTGAGGTTGTATTCTTTAGAGACTGCTAAGTAAGTACGTAGACAGGTTTTGATTTAACCACAATTAAGTCAAATTATGTCAGATTTGCTGTGTTAGTTGACAAGCTTCGATTGAAAGGTGTTTTATAGGTCAGCGCATTTCAATTAAAAAATTGTAAAAATATTTTCTTGGTTTGATAGTCATGAAAAGGTCTATTGTTTCTAATGACTCAGTTCTAGTACTGACATGTTTACATAGTTTTAAGTTGTTATCGTAGAGCATTTAAACATTGCATGATCGTAGAGGTAAATCTTCAACAAAAATCAGTGTATTGTCGTGACCGGGTGTTTGGCTAGGTAATCGGGTACATCTGGTAAAGGTTGATCAACCCCAAGCAAAAACACGCTGCCGCATTGTAAATTTGGGGCAAAAAAATTTAACTGTATTTTATTCAATTGGACTTTTTACGAGAAATTAATGAAATTGTATTTGCGCAAGGTTGGTAAATGTGTATTAGAAACGCAAATATATTTACCTAATTTTGTCTGGTTGTCTCTCGTTTAGTATGATGTAAAGCACACTTACTGCTTGCTTACCAAGCATGCTTATTGCATGTTACCAGGTATTAAAATACGGTTTTGGGACTTAACGTATGCCATCCTATGCACAAAACTGCACTTTCTGATAGATTCTCCTAACATTCTTTTTTTCTGCAAGCGCTTTGAGTGGAGCCTCTGTGATGTTATATATCCTATTATTTTCGGGCAAGTGTGCAATTTTCTTCGCCTCCGGCTTTCGGTCAGAAAAGTGAAAATAAAACAACTTAGTGTACTGTAACGTTCTAAAACAGTCTCAAGGCGTGCACTGGTTACATGGAAAATGTGGTTTGTGTGCTGGGAATCAACTTGTTCTTTTTTCATTTTGTCTAGAGAGAATATTAATATTTGTTGACCGCATCTGAAACGATGCAATTTGAAAAATGTTAAAGATATCACTTCTATCAATTTTTGATTTCATGGGACACAAGATTATGTCATTGACTGTTGTTAGAAAGTCAGATTGTGACTTGATTATTAGTTGTAATATTATTGTTTCCAATTTTTAAGACCATGTTTTTATGTCTTTCTGTCACCCCGTTTGTAAATTCACAGGGAAAATCCTTTAGATTGAATAAATTCGATACCTGTCTCCCTTCTGTTAATTTCACTTAAGTGTTAACCTGTCAAATGTGATACAAAAACCACCTGATTCGGACAATTACAGTAGCCTAGATAATTGATGATGGTGACGTTTAAACCATTTATGGAACAAAATATCGGGGTGTCGAGTAGCGAGAGATCACCGGGTGTATGTAATGCTGCAGCATTCTCTTGTTGTCACTTTTCAAAAGGTAGAACATTGCTATGTAACTGATAGTCACTGATATCTATATCCTTATTGATACAATGATTATTAACATTGAAGTTCCATTTTAAGTGATAATGCTAGGAAAAGCGCCTACTGATAAGCCAACAAAAGGTGTAGATAATGTTGAGATTTAAAGAGAAAAAAAAACGAAACTAAACGAAAGGAATACTGTAAATTGGGTTGCATTTGCAATAATTTAGTTTTCGGTAATGTCGTGAATTTCCACTTTGTTAATTTAGAAATCTCGCGAAAGATTAATTTCATATGGATTTAAAATTGCAACTAGAAAATTCCCTGTTCACTAATTTAAAATTTGCCAATATGTTTGTCACACAAATATTACTGAAGTTACAGTAGCTGCTGAGAAAAATAATTTTTGCAACTAACTCCAGGAAATACATTGTAAGTGATCATAATCACAGAATGAAGGATTTTTCTGGCTTGGGTTTTGTGATAAGAAGACAGGAAGTCATTTAAAAAAAGATAGAAATATGGTTCAGGGAGATCAGTGCTCTGCTTCTTGTACTGTTAGTTTTTTTCTGTTTAAAAGAGTTTTTCAGCTGTCAGAAATGTGGTGAAAGGAAAGAGTGTGGGCAGGGGGGAGTTCGTTTGCTTCCACTAATTGTAGGAAGTAAGTGCTTAAACACAAGTTTGACTTAGTCTTTTTTACAAGTCTGTGTACTGTTTGAAGTAGCAATATAAAAGAATTCTGTTTCCGTCATTGCAAGTCCACTAGCCTATTCATGCATATTTCTTAAGGTTATAGGATCCCAGCTGTCAAAATATGCATTGTTACTGCAATTTGAAGACAACCTTATTTATCAGATTCATAGCATAGTTCGAATAGTATGCACTTGTCGAAATTATTCACCTTTTTCACAATGTATCTTTCACAGTAGCAGGTGCTTGTGAAGTTATTTCAATTTTTGTTCAGAAAAATTACAGTTTAACATGTATATTTTTATGTTTTTTCCATGTACATTCATGTAATTGTCATTTGCCATTCCTCTTTGCAAACTAAGACATGTAATTTCGTCACTTGACGATGTTATGTCAAACAAGACTGGGGGAACAACACATACTTTACCTATGTTGAGCATGCATCGCGCATGAACAAGACATGAATTACCTGGTATTGTCAGGTTTCATTCATAGCATATTAATTGGTATGTACCTGTGTGGCTGCAGGTTACAAGGCTCCGCTTGAAAATGACTTCATGTTTTCGATAAAAAAATGGTTAGAACATCGTTACTTACCTGTATTGCTTGAAAGTGTGTTATAATAAGTTTTAATTTTATAATTTTTGACGTCGTAAACCAAGGGGGCTTTAAGTTTGCTTTCGTACTGTCAACAAAGTCGTATGTTAATGCAGTTTAGCACAATATGTAACCCTGGCACTAACAATGCATTGATAATGAAAGTGATCTGCAAATGACATCCAAGTTGATTGCACAATACCTGTTTGAAGCTTGTTTCATAGGTACATAGAGCAATAAGACATAATTGGTGTTACATACAATGATTATACTTAATTGACAATAACTTACAAAACATAAGCATTTATACTCTTGTGTTATTTTTAGCAGCAATAGTATTTCTCGTGAGTTGATTGTGATTAACGTATGTTGTAAAATATTAGATCTAGCACGTATTTTTTTTGATGATTTTCTTAATACATGTAATAATCAGATGTCTCGAGCCTGTCTTATTTCCTATATGTGAGCACCCATGCACATTGACTGGTTAATCTGAATAACCAATGGTTCATTCTGAGTGATTTTTCATGATATTTAGGCGTACAATAACCGGGGTATTTGATCTAGATAACGGTTATGTCAAAAGACCGTTTTGTCTCGTAGAAGACAGAAGTCAGATGGGTTTATGATATTCGTACCGCTGAACAGTGGTAATCAGTTTGGTGACACGGTCTTCTGATACAATCAGGAAGGCTGTTTGCGGTTTATTCAGAAGCATTGTTCAACTGTTCAGTGTCTGTCGATGTTGGATGATTATGTTTTGTTTGTCAATTAAAACAAGCTTGTGCAAATGACATGTTTCTTTAACAAAGATATCACTCAAAGGTCAGAAATGCAGTTTTGCACAAGGTTAATAGACATGCAGGTGAATGATGTAATAGTTATAAAATACTGAACATGTTCCTTCCAAAGTGTATTAGATGTGGTGATAATAAGTGATGAGTGATTATGGTCACCGATGGCGGTCAGTGTTGGGTCTTTGACCATGGTTACACATTATCTCTGACCATGGAGACAAACAATGGTCTTTTCCAATCATGGGTTACTTAAAATGCCAAGCCCTTCACAGAAATACAGACATCAAGTGAGATTTCGGAAACCTCGATAAGATTGAGATGTGTCTACTAATTTATTCTGCTTGTGATGCTGGGCTGTCTGTCCAAATATTTACATAATAGATGTTCCGTGTTCACACCACCTACATACTGCTTACAAATTATATACATTAAGCTAACGCAATGTACAGTCGTACCTTACGTAATATAGACTGTTTTACAATGAACCATCAACTTGCACAAACAGTTACTTGAAGCACCATTTGGTGTTTACGCCTTTGTAGAAAATGCACAGCTTTTGTCAAGAAGAGTTAAGTCTGGGTACAAACAAGATAAGGAAGTGGTGTAAGTAACAGATTTTGGATTGTTATGTCGGAGAGATTTTGAAGACAGATTCAAGCCAAGTGCTATTGTTAAAAGAAACAGACGATGTTTCCATGTTTTGGTCACTTACATACTTGTGTCTGCCTGAACCTGCTTATAATGTATACTTACGGGTGTTTATGTTTTGTGTATTTTCAGATAGAAGATGCCATGTTAATGTTTGACAAGACCACAAACAGACACAGAGGTGAGTAGTGTATAAACATACCCTAGAAATAGTAAACACATTTGTAAGAAAGTCTTGGTGAAATACTGCAAAGGTGTGTAACGAAGTTGGTAGAGATGAGACTTTGAGACTTTGGTTTGCAGATTTGCTATTTATAATAAAGTATGACCTTTAGATTTATTGCATTTCTTAGAAATAAAAAGCAAAAAATTTGAAGATAATTCTTTGTTTCGATTATGGTTTGGATGTTGCCTTTCATAATTTTGCGAGTTGATGTCTTACAAACAATAACTGACAGGTAGATATGATTAAAATCGTGACAGTTCATTGCAAAAGAAAATGTCATTTTAACGCCCACTGTGTAGGCTGACAACGGATTTTATCTTGACAAACTGAACATCACTGGATGCAAATTGACCACCTTCGTTGTATCTCCCAAGATTTTTTTGTACTCGGTGATTACAAAAACTGGTTACGACCTGATAATACATTACATATTCATGATAAAAATGTCTACGAAATATGAAAATAGTTGCAGAACAACATGAATAGATTATAAATTCTTCACCTCTCATTGATTTGTATTTTGTGTTTTATATTAGTTGAGTAGTTTCACTGTGTCTGCTGCCAAGGTTTTAGAGTGATAGAAAATTTTTAGACTGGTTTAGTGATGAATTTATTGTTTTGTCTATTTACTTAATATTCTCTGCTTAGAAGATTGGAGAACCATCCTGGATTGTTAGTCTTGTATTATAGCACTTATTTCAGGAAAGATTCATTCCTTTGGGAGAAAAAAATGAAAGATCTGACAATAGCATTTTAAACAAGAAACGGCGACAACAAGAAATTACATTGTTTTGTTTATTATTTTCAAGGATTTATAGAAAAGAAGTGCTTTATGTAACTTTCAGACGAAAGTCCTCTTAAAAAATAGTTATCCTGTAACAATTGAATCTCATGGCTTTTTTACCTTCTGGAGATTCACTCATATTACAATTTAGTTCTATAAATGGCCCAATTTATGCTCACTTTTTGCAGATATGTATATGCCATTTCATGACCAAATAATGGCCAGGCAGTTCTTAAAATGGCCAATATTGGTGCCAAGGTCTCTGATTTGGTGAGATTTGCACATGTTGGGTTTTATATGGGTGCGCACTTTGGAAATCAGACAAGCAAATACTTAGCTGTAAATTTGCAGGCAGAGAAATGGCATACACAGCAAAAAGTGAAAACAAATGGGCCCTTATAATGTATAGTGCAAAGGTACACCCAGAGGGGTAATGCCATAAAAACTGGTCTTTGGTTCCATAATACACCTGTAATAGTCCAGTCTTGATTACAGTGAAAAATGTAATGCCGCTAAAAATGAACCTGAGTCAAGTAAAGAAACATACCTAATCATAGACAATGAATGCATTTTGTACATTTTAAGACTTTTCAAGACAGAGGCAGTCTTGCACCGTTGGTAATCTGTAAATATGCTCATTTTCTCCCTATATGGTAAATGTCACTTTAGGCAGAAAATTGGAAAAGGTTATGTTAAAGGCTAATTACTGGCTATAAATCTCAATAAATGTGCAAATTGTGGAATAATTTCTTCAGGAAGTTTTGAGTGTTCAAAAGACGGACTGATTCCGCGATTGATTTGGTGTGAAATTTTGGACTGGTTACTAAGGAGAAGGGTATTTCCAGCCAACCAGTCATTGCCATAAACTAGTCTATATCCGCACCTTAGAAATTAGAAAAGCCAGAAGTATTCATAATTTACTATTTTTTGCTCCCAGACTAATTTGGAATATTTCATCCATGTTGATGGATGAGTGGAGTCAGAAAATATGGTGCTACTGGCTCCAGTTATGGAATAGGTTTCGGAAATATAACAATAGGATTTCCTAGTGTTTGACGTAAAGAAACGAAAATGATTGAATAGCTTCGCTAAATAAATTTATTGGCGAAAATGTACACCATACAAAAAGGAAATTGTTCCGCTGTTAGCAGAAGTCACTGATCTGTAGTAAATAGGGAAATTATAGTGCGGTCCTGGAGAAGAAGTTAATGCCGTGCAATAATGCTTGTTGCCAGTAAGACTGGTCGTTATTTTTGACAAATTACATTCCTGTTTCATAACTCGGGAATTCTTTTAATGGATGACATCTATGAAGTCATCACTGAGAGCCGTCTGTGCTTATACTTTTTGGGCAGTTTGTATATCCAAGCTTCCGCCTTACCCAGAGATCAACTCAAACAATTGGAATGGTTATCGGTCTCGTGAGTTTCATGTATGGTGTCTGCTGCAATGTTTTTATGTGGATCGTATATTCTGTTCTTGAAAAACTTTGTATCTTGTCCTTTTTATCCTGGGATGGTTTTTCCTGTCAGTTTGACATACCTTTTGAGTCAAATGTCCCCCATCTGCATCTTTTGGGTGAATTTTTAGTTCTCCTGAGCAGCAAGACATCATGGCCCTCTTGTCTCCAAAAGATATTGTGTAGCCTTAGATAAGTAGCCTATCTCCTCTGTGTACATTTTGGTTTAATGTTCAACTGTCTGGATAAAACATAATCGTGTGCATGTTATATCAGTCTATTGAGATGATTTTGTCATGTTTCTTCCATAGAGGACCGCTTTTTGCCCAGTTAAAATATTTTTGTTTACTCCGGATGTTCGTGAAGACTTCACAATTGTTGTCTGTTCTGTAACTCAAGTGACAATCCGTCCAATCAGATTGGACCTTAATTTGAAGAGGATTTGTTTTTTCTTAGAATAGAGAGCATGTGGAAAGAATCACCATGTTTGAAAATTTACAACTTTTCTCTACTGACAGCCTATTTCACATGAAAGAAATTGCTTCCAGATTATTTTAAAGGAAGATTTTTTAGCGAAGATTCCTTCAGGGAAATGTTTTTTTGGTTTATAATCTTGCAAAATAATTTATAGCAAAAGTAGTTGAAGCCCTGAGACATTAAACGATTGTATGGATTCGAGAAATGTTTAGAATGGGTAGTTAGAGTAATAATGAAAGACCGCCCACAACTCGTTACAGAATGATCTGTGGAAGTCAACAGTATCTTTCAAAAAAGTTTTCTTAATGTGCTGAAGAAAATTGTATAGTTTATTGAGTTTTATGTTCTTAATTAAGGATTGGGATATTCTGGGTTAAGAAGGAAGTAGAGAATTTGAGGTAAGAAATGAGGTACATAACGTATGGGCGAAATTTGCATGAAGTGGAATGGGTAATTGTAAGTCTTTGAAATGATGCTATAAGAAAGACAAGAAAGGAAAGACACAACAAAGCATGGAACATCTTCAAAAGATATTCTTTAGTACTATTAATTGTATGTTTGACAAGATTATTTCTTGTAGACTGTGAGTCATAAAAATAGAGATATATCTTTAAGTGTTTCGTCTATAAGAATGTCTGTATCCTTACTAATTAGGAGCAGGTAGGTTGCTACCTTAAAACATTACAGGCATTTCAAAATTATCTATAAATCGTAACAGTTTGTCAAGTTTTATATATGTAAAAGGAGATATCAGAAAAAAGCACTTGTCGAGAAATGTCATCTCAAATCCTATTAGCTAGTTGGTTTATTTGTTTAACAGCTTTGGCACCTTATCTGACAGCATCAGTATGTAGAATCAGGGAGAATCAGTCACTGAATCCAGCACAGAATCTTCCCCGAAATCTTCCTGGAAAACGATTAGGTTCTTTAGATTAAGCACTTGCAGCCTTATGTTTATCAAACACAGGTACAGAGACAGGAAAACAGCTACAAAAACACACTTTCTTAATATTATTCGGCAATAAAATCACAGTTTCGCATAGAAGAGGAATTGGCGTTGTCGTTCATGGGATTTCTTTTAACACCAGGCAAACCACAAGAAGCACATTGGTTAGAAGAAAACAACATTTCACAAGATAGTATATCGTTAACATTCCAGTGAACATGACCTTTCTTTGATTAAATGTGTCCCATAATGCATTGGAGTCAAAGCAATATTTATTATTACCATTTTTTATTTCATTTTGCAATGTGAAACAGTTGAGCTGTAGGCTCTATTGTTGTTAAAAGCATTATAACGTGGCATAAAGCTGGCATCCATATAATTAGAAGGAAAAGGAAAAAAGTTACAACTGGCACAATTTGCAATGTTTATTCGAACAAATATGCAAATTAGATTCATTAGAGAAACCACCGTTTGAGAAGAAATGAACTGAATTAAAAAGAGACAGTTATCATTTAATCATTCTAATATTGGCATGGCTAGAGCATCGAGTTCACTCAGGTGAAAGCGCCAGTCGTGAGAATTCATAACAAATTTTACAAACCATTTTCCGCAGTAATAGTTCCGATGTCTATTTATGGCTTGCAGCTAAATTCCTTCATCTTCATACTAATGTTGTTTATCTTCGCTCTTATTTCCTGGAATGAAGAAATCAGCTTAAAGGAAATTGTCTCTTCACCTAATTACGAGCCGGTTATAGAACCCATGACCTTAATATGGATTCTGTTTACTAAACTACGTAAATGTCGGTACCCAAGTGCTATTGGAACAACTTTCGTTACTTTTTCCTCAAAAAAATCTTGCTTGATAACATTAATTATTTATTTATCTTTTTTTCTCTGTTCTCGAAACGCGAGTTCAAGAAATATTGTGTTTGTAATTGATTGCAGTTAAGGATATAATGAATTCTGGGTACTAGAAGTCCATTGTTAAAGCCATTGTTATGGAAATTCTTGGAAAACATTAAAAAAAAACTTTAAGGCCATCAATCAAACACGCACAAATTGATCCGGCAGAAATTTACATATTTCTCATAGCTGTCAATTCACTATACAGCAGAAACTTTATGCTTAATTCTTTATTGTGCGAGTACAAAAGAAATTGGAGCATAAAGAGCTTGAAAGACGTTTGGACGCGTGATGTTACTGATATTCTAAGAAAATGTATTCCGAATTCTGATGTTTTATTGTAAGTAATGCGATTTCTTCTCGTGACATTCAATAAAATATGAAATGATCATGGCAGAATTATTGTTTACCTACCATTTCATATTTGCATATACGGACTGTAATGGAATTTGTTATGACGTTTCTCTTTGAAAATCGCGTGCAGCAAAGAATCGTCAGAATTAAGTGTTTGGATTGGAAACAAATAAGAATGGTGTTTGCCACTTTATAGGGATTTCAATCAGCCGAGATGTCTAATATTATCTGACAGAAAATCAATGAAATCTTTGATAGGAGTTAGAATCAGGATCCTTTTCTCCCAAAAGATGTTATGGATTACATACAATGAAGACTTCAGTTGCCATGGTAACATAAATTTGGAAAAGGATATTGTAATGTCTTATCTGCAGTGATTTAGAAGTAAATGTTTCTCAAAATAAATGGCACAAATATCTTTTCATGAAGATTTCTGCTTGATAAAGTTCATTCAGAATTGGCATGTCATCAATTTTTGGCCGGGAATCGGGAGAAAAACATCGGAGAAATCGGGAAAAACATCGAAGAAAAAAAGATTGGCTATTTGAATCCCTTGATTAACTTGTATTCCTTAAGTAGTTATTCTGTATGTCTGGCCTCAGAGTTACTCCATTAAAGCATTACATCCTAAGGTATTTTGCAACATAAGTGTAACATTGGCAATATATTTGCTTAATGTCTGATTCCCGGTATTCTGGCCTGTTAATGACAAGATTTGGTCTTGAAAAACAAAGTCGCAGTACAGTTAGGTTACTCTATATAACTTAGCTAGTCAGGTGATTTAACAGTTCTAGGTCTGTGACAAATTTGTAGTTTGATCATGATCTACACTGCCCCTAGGTCTGATCTACACTGCCCCTAGGTCTGATCTACAGTGCACCTATGCCTGACATAACCCAGGAGAATATACAAATCCCTTTATCAGCAATGTTTTCAAAATTCTGCATAAATTTTGTTTTCATGCAGATTACATCCCTTAATTGTTTTATCACAATTACCTCCCTTTTTGTCAGTGTTCATGGCAATTACCTCCCCTTATCAATGATTTTGTTGCAGTTATTCCTTTGTAGCAATTCACTCCCTGTATCAATCTGTCTTGACCAGTTTTTCTTGCAATTATCTCCCCTTTTCTGTGATTATCTCTCCTTATTTGCACTTACTGTTACCTTTTTTTACTGATAATACATTTTGTAGTAAAAGGCATCTTTTACAAAAGAGAGTTGATTAGAAACAAATACATAACACATGAAAACTTGATTTCCTAAATTGATTAAACATCTTGCAGAGAGAAGCACACCCTAGCATCAGATATTTCAAGCCCATTGAATTATAAACTCCAGTTTTACATTGAATTTAATGGTTTCTTAAGCAATAATGATTGTATGATTGCAGTCAGAAAGTAATTACGCAGATAGTAATTACTGCCGCATATTTTCCAATATTTTGTAACGGAATATGACTAATTCATTACTTCAGTATCCTTGAAATCTTAAAAGTGTGCCTGAACAGGGGCTCCTTAACGTTTAAGATAATCCTCAACTTTCAATGCAGCAATTTCCAGAATGTGAAGTAGGAAGTACCCTTCTTTAACTGGTCATTGAGTCGTACGTCTATTCATAGAAAACAATACCAAATCCTGTGCCACAAGACCGCCCCTGACACCACCCACCCCCACCCCCACCCCTCTAAATAATGATTTTCATCAATACAAGATAAAACTCGTGACAATGAGAGAGTTTTCAGGGGGCAACTGTGTTAGCCGTGTGTGATTCTACCATTGCAACCAGTGTAGATCATGATCAGCTTGTACATCTTGGAGGTCTGTGCGTGATTTTCACCATTCGAATGGTTCTGTAAAAACTGAAAGGTGGTGACGGGTCCATTTTAGGATATTTTGCTCAGGAGTACTACTCCCTAATTGTAGAAATGAAAAAATGTGCACGGAGCATTGACATAGCATGTACTCAGTTCATTTGGGTTAAATTAGTTCAGTGTAATACATGTTCTTTGGTTAACTAGGTGCACAATGTTTGTGTCATCATTAAGTGTGCATAATAGTGTAGAGCTTTGAAGACCGTGCACAGAGAAGTGTAATTACTATATAGAGGGTGTGTATTAATCAGAAACACTATACGATGCCGCCAGTCAAGGGTTTGCATATTTAGCATGTAACAAAGCACATGCTGTTTAGCAGTTACTTTTTTGGTAGTGCCATAGCATAGCTTTTGTTCTTTCACACTTCATATTCTGTTCATCAGTAGACCCAGTTTTTGATATATTGATATCTGCATATAGACTGGCATTCAGTCCTTACATTTACTCAATTACCTCCCTTTGCTGCCAAAAATGTAAGATGATCGAGCCCTGTTGGAATAAAAGGCTGAAAGTATTTTGCTTGAAGTTTTAATTATATAGATTATCATCTAGCCTGGTGGCAAGGCTAATCTGCATTAAACTTTCATTCAAACAGCCATTTCTGTCACAGATATCCAGTTTTACTTTCTTGTTCATTTCCAGCATTTCCGGTAAGTCCATTGACCATCATAGGATTCTCACAGTATGCCCAATGTTCTGGTATCTCAGCATTTCCACAGTTACATCCCTTGGCACTAATCAGTTTCCCTATGAGGCAGCCCCTTGTTTCTTATTTACATTGACAGTATGCATCAAATTAGAAAACAAACACAATCAGTTTGTTCTGATGCTTTAAATTGATATATGACAGATCTGTTAATCCCAGCTACACTAAAGGCATTTGTTCCATAATCCTCCTTGTCAATGACAGAAGCCATTGTTAATGACAAATTTGTAATATAAAACTCTTCAGTGGTGAAAACCAAAAATGTTAAGGATGCAAAGCATTATGGGTGAATTGGTTGTTGGAGAAAACAATTGTTTAATTTCTAGTTGAGTGGAGAATGTAATTGTAAGGAATCAATTCATCAGGAGATATTGTAATCTAGAAATGCCTCTGCCCTACATAGATCTGTCTGGATGACAGGTCTCTATTTGCCTGAACACCCTGTGATACCAGGAGAGAAAACTTATTTGCTTTTCCTTGCTGGTTTGGAGAGACAAGGATATTCTGATAGATTATAGGCCCGTAGATCAATAAGAGTGTGAAGGCAGAGTGACAAGACCTTTGCAATTCATTTGAATCTTCTCCATGATGTTGCCAGTGAGTTATGAACCCGGAGTATATTAATTCTAAGAAAATCTATTTCTGCTGAAATACAGATTTCGTCCTGGGCGCAGACTTTTCGAATTCATCAGTGAAGTTCCCATTAACTGGTTGGCCATTGTTCAAACCTACACTAAGTTAGGGTTGTTGTATTTACTTATGATGCCGCACTACTTAAATAAAGTTGCTAATTATGAAAGGAAGTAGGGTGAGGGAATGTACGCATGACCTATATCATAATGTCCGGGTTTAAATGGAAACTTTTAGGACTGAATGGTTGTCAGAGATCCATCAGATCTCATTCTTTAAAAAAAAGAAATTGTGACCAAAAAATGTTCTTTACATGCCTCAATATAAATAATTTCTATACCTTGCGGTATTTATATTGTTGGGAAATAAATATCTGAAAACAGACCTGGCATTTGTGTTAGTCATTGTGCAGTTCTTGTACCGTTCACTCAGTTTTCTTGAACTTGCAGATAGGTAATGGTTTCACCAGTATATATTCGGCTACATCACTATTGCCACGTGCAGGCATAACTGCTGATTGCTTCCGCAGAAAAATGAATAAATAGTCTTTATAACAGCATGCAAACTTGTATTGTTGAGTGACTTCCTTTTACTGTATGTTTTTGTGCAATTATTTAACACCGTTAAAGAGAAATTATTCACTTTGTGGAGCCATCTCGATTTTTTTGTGTGTATTTCTGGATAGAATCGACTTGGCACAAGATGGCGTCGGATTGAAATGTAATCTTAAAGCGTACAGAAAAATAAGCGCAAGATCTCATTACCCGATCCTTTTTAGAGGCTTGATCAAGATAGATTTGACTTATTAACTCGAACATTGACAGTTTGGCCTGGCGTCAAATAAATCATTGGTCAGTCAGACAGTGTTATTTATCACAACCCTTTTATTCTAAGATATTTCGTTTACTGACCTCTGATAGATATATTTACATAGGCACAGACTTTTTACATAGTTTTCCGACAATACAGAGGCATTGAGAGAAAAAATTTCACCATCGGTACCAGCGTTATCATGTAACGCCTCCATGGGTACAAGAGTTGTCATTTTGACGGCATGCAGTTTTGTCAAGCACTTGTCTTGACTTATACAAATATTTTAATTGTAAAACTTACTGTCTGCCAGAGTATTGAAATCTTACTGGTGGTCAAGGAAAATTTTAAAATATATCTGCGATTGAGGACAGGTTTCGAAACTGTTCAAGTGCTCCTAATGGAAGACGTGAAATCGTGTATATGTGATATGTCACCATGATGTAGGTTAACAACATTATACACACTGTACAACACCCAGGATTAGATTTTTCACTCGTCACCACTT
>JAFMSR010001945.1:0-24915 GCA_022818135.1 Saxidomus purpurata | reverse complement strand
AATTGTGAGTCTAAAAACAGTCATTTCACATTTTTAAACATTTTAGGCATTTTCATCTAAATGTATTTCCTTTCAGAGTGTTTTTAAAAGTAAATGAAAAGAAGACAGAATAATTTAGAATCTAACTCTCAAACACAAACTGAAGGGTTATAAATTACAGGAAAAGGGATATAAACAATGGGCGTGTTTTAATCATTTTTAATTTTCATTGGATTATCATGTTGACCAATCCATTGTGTTTTTTTGGGGTTATGAAATCAACAGATATTCATGGGTCATAAAATTTGATTAATATTTAATGTTTTGATAAGAAACATGATCAAAAGAAATTTAATCAGCTTATAAAAACACTCTGATTGGAGATCATTGAAAGTGATACCAAGGGTCATCTAATTGCTTTGTTTTGACAACGTGGTCAATATACACACCTGATTATGAACATTAATCCCATATTGTTCTGACACATGCTTTATGGAATTCAGCAATTTAATTGGTTGTCACATATTCCCTAAGGGAAAATTGTTAAAATCAAGTCATGTAGAAAATTATATCTGCAACATTTTTTCGTAAAAATCTGTTATTATCCTATTAGAACTAGTCCTTGACAATTAGAAAAATTCTACCTGTCTTTAGCTGTAAATTACCAATAAATTTCTTATAGTAACTACATATTTTTGTGAAAGAATTTTATTGCACTAGGATTAAACTTCACCAAAAGCTTTTGTAAGAAAATTTTTTTATACTAATTGATTTTCTGGCATTTAAACCTGACCAAGTTGAAAGGAGTAGAAAGGAGTATCTATGCGGTAGTCAGTAGAGGCGTTAAAAGGAGTATGTATGGGGCAATCAGTAAAGGAGTAGAAAGGAGTATCTATGAGGCATAGAGTTAAGACAGTGAAGTTTGTTGAACACTTAATAGAAGGAAAGGAACAAACTTTCTGTTTATTACCGAAATATCTTGAAATTAAAAAAAATGGGGTATATACCTCAAGCCAGGAACCAAATTGAACTCAAACATTAAGAAATGGTTACAAAACTGCCGTTTTGATCATGTGGCATTTTTTAAACAGATGATAGTGTGTATGACACAGATAATGTAACAGTCTCAAAGACACGTCTAACATCCCTTCAAATTATCTTTGAATTTGAATGTAAATAAAGTTGTTGATCTATGTACAAAATATATATACTCGCATTGTACATATACATGCACACTGTATTTATTCTGATGTAAACGTGTGAGAGAATGATGCGTAGAGTTGTACATACATTAGCTATTTATTACACATTACATTAAGGATGTTTTTTATATTGTATGTTTCTCCCTCTTATTATCTACCTGAAGTTTTGACTGTTTTAACTATCGTGTTTTTTTAAATCAGAAAGATTTTAATGTGTTTTTTTGTTGATTTTGTTTCACTTTATGAAACTATGCTGTTATTTGAAAAGTTACCTTGTATCTTGGAAATTATATTGATCATTTTTGTTAGGTAATACTTTGAAATTGTCTCCCTTGAATACTTTTTGCACTTACATTCCTCAAACTTGAAATCTTTGCAATGCTTTGCAAGTTATCTCCCCTGTAATTCAAGAAGATTTAACAGTTTCTTCATACTGGTTTGTTATCTCCCCTGACTTGGTCAATCTGACTGTTTTCTCCTCTGACTCCTTAAAAAATGAAGCACCCTGATTGTCTACCCTGACTAAATGGTTAATACATAACAGTCCCAGGGTTTGTTTTTTTCCCTCAATAATAAGGGCCACTTGCAAGCTTTTTCCCTCTGAAAATTTCTTTCAAATCCTGCAGTTTCCTGTAAAGTTGACTTTACCTCAGGATTTTTATTTCCCTTCGCCAAAACACCAAGCTAAATTTTCCCCACAAGTCAAGGGCATATGCCACTTCCCCTGTCAGTTAAAAATAATTCCAAAGTCCTAGAGTATCTGTTTTTGGAAATGATGGTATTTCTGCAACAGTACATACAGCTTATAGGCAAGATAATGAACTGTTGAGTATGTTCTAAATATACTTAAAAGATTACATGCCAATTTCTTGAATATCTCAGGGGACAATATAAGGCTACAGATGGTTGACTGTTTTAAATCTAGGTTTTTGCCATACCCTGTCAGGTTAAGAACGTATGTCTAGAAAAATTCTGATTTTTCTGGAAAGTGCGATGTGTTTACGAATAAAATGACTATGCAGTAATCCCTAGTTTCATTTGTGTGACTCATGTTCGTCCACCTTCATAAGCAATGAAGTATACTCACTGATCTATGCATGATAAATTCACTCCAAAACAGGACATATATTATGTCAATATATACAGCATTATGTATGTGTGGTCCCATGAACCAGTGTTACTTTATTGTCAAATGTACTCGTACTATACTCTGTCCGTGGTTAGCATCCAATTTCAACTTTGCATCACTGTACCATTTATCTTGTTGTGCCAACGTTCACCTTGCCACTTAACCCAGCTGTACTTCTTAAAGGGATTCGTCCATCTGTCAGTGTGGATGCTACCATCATTGTTCAAATGGTTGCCCACAGAAATTTCACTGTCTTAAAACTTCAGTAGTTCTAGGTGATCATGATCTTCATTGTTATCGGTGGCAGAGTCTGTGGCTACCAGTAGGGTACGGGTTAAATTGTGTAGCAACCATCTTACATAGATATGAGTTGCATTGGAAAATAGAACTGCCCCTTTCTCTACCGAGTATTTTATCTTGTCAAGCTGTAACTTTATTGAATTTAAAATGGAGCTGAAATATTGTGAAAGTAGAAAGTTCCCAAATATTTTAAGCTTTGACTACCTGAAGTTTTATAATTTTGAATGAAAATATACGGCTGAATATAATTGAACAGCGTAGACCATGACCAGACTCTAAAGGCTTGCATGAGGAAATGGTCCGCTCTGATCTCAAAGACCAAAGTATCTTGTTCAAACAGCGTAACAATTCAGGTTGCCAACACTTTTCATGAAAATAACGGCTTTTTCTATAGAAGTTATTTGTTGTTTTTCAGTGGGATATCACATTTTATCAGTACCACTGTGCCAAAACTATGTACAAAAAAAATACATATGATGTTTTTTTTTGCGTGTTATACATTTATATATTTATTACTATTTATTGTATTTATATTTCATATATTCATGTATAAAGCTTTGACATTGTTGTTACTCTTTCAGCTGTCAGGTCAGTGATTTCGTCTTATAAAAACTGTTATGTTGTTTTAACCGTACATAGTAAGATTCAGTGGAATTTCAGATTTCCATATAGAAGTTTGTTTATTTTGAGGGTTGGTTATGAAACTGTTGTATTTGCTGCTTTGTATACACACAAAAACAATAGTTTTGCAGTCAACCCTGGATTAGTAATGAATAAAGTATAATGCTGTAATAACATTCACATCAACACAAGCATATCACTGAGAAAATGGCATAAATATCTTTATTTTGAAGGTGTTTTGGCATATACAAACTTGAAAAGTTATTCTAGCATACTGATGCATATGGATGAAACTTCAAATATTTAAATTGTAGGCCCATGGGATCCAATTGTCTGATTAAAGAAAATTTATGAGAAGAAATCTCTGACGGGACAGGGGTTATTGTTCAGCCAGTGTTTACCCCTATTTCTAATCGGGCTGTGATTTTTACTTGTATCGTTGTTGTATGGTAAAGTGCCCAAAAAGACCAAAAATCTTCATTTTTGTAACAAATAGTCATGGCTGTTTAAATTGACTTTTTGGTGTTATATTTTGTGGTAACATATATTTTTACCAGGTCGTTGTTACTTATTAAGTGTTAAGTCTTCCAGTAGTTGGTCTTCTTTCACTAGGGTTCCCATACTTTCCTTGGAAAGTCTTTGAACTTTAACTGTGAAATTGAGGCAGAAAAGAAGACCTTGAATTCCACAAAATTATTTTACTTCATAACTTTCACTGATAATACTAAAAAAATAAATTTGTAATTATGTAAACAAGCTCAGTGGCAAATTTTCATGTCACTGTTTGGCTAGAAAGCGATAGTGTTATGACCATACTAATCCTTGATTTTTTTTATATTCATGATTATTTTTTTTAAAGTCCTTGAAAAAAAATTAAATCCTTGAATTTTCTTAGAAAGTCCTTGAAAAAAAATTAAATTCTCGAATTTTTGTATTTTCAGTAAGTTTGGGAACCCTAAAATTTTACCTCTGAACTTGATGAAAATTGACTCAACTTGGTGCTGTAATAATAGAAAGGTAGACTCGGCTTCCAAACAACAATTGTTAAGCCTTTCTAACCAAGCGTAGCATTCTTTGCTCCTCTCAGTTGTAAGATCATGCCATACCCTACATATACATAAAAAACAACACCATACACCAATAAAAGTACAGCCATGTTTGTTTGATCATGAAAAATGTAACAATTTCTGTATTTTGTGAGTTTTGTCATTCAAACATCTGAACAACATAACTATTGATATATCATGATGCAAATAAATTATTGATTGAGTTAATCTTATGTGTCAATTTACCTTGATTTTGGGGTTTTTCTTTTCATCGGTCAGGTTTTGTTGAAAATTTCTACCAATGTCTTAATTTTCTTACAAGGAAATATCAAATCTTGGTGTGTTACATACTGAAGATGAAAAATGCAAGAGTGTTTATGTATCTATCTATGTTTTCCCAAAAACTTAAGTAATTACATGCACAACCTAAATTCAACCAATTCGGCATAATTCTACATCAACTGGGTTTTCAAGTCACTTTGCCAGGGTGGATCTAAATGAAATAATTTGTTCAAATTAACCATTGATGATAGTGATTTAGTAAGAACTAATTGCTAAGTGATCTCTATTTTATTTTGGGGAAGAAATAGACAGGTATATTATACTGTTCCTAGAATTTGGTAATTTTGCCAAACTTAAATTGTATTTTTTACGTTTTTGAAAAAACGTATTTTACTCGTACAGAGGTTGGCTGATGCATGTTTTAACACATAGACAATTAATATTTTTTTGTGATGTATTATGCATATAGATGTTATTGTCAATAGTTTCTTTAAAAGTTAGTAGTGATACTTAGTGAGGATAAGAATTGACTTGTGAATTTTTGTGCAAGTTTTATGTGCAAATGTTTTTTCTGCTTGCCGAGTTTGCTACAGTTCTTTTTGAGTTTTGACATGAATTTGAACTGATTGGCTTATATTGAGCTGCTCCAAGACAAAACGTTGTTTGCTTTCTTTGAATAACAACGAGGTAAATTGTTTGGATATGATGCTCGATCATATAGGCTTGAATACAGTTTGTCATTTTCCATTTATCATTGCGTTTTACTCCTGCCAATGTAATGTTCTGTGTACAATGTATTCTGAATGATTTCAGTAGTTGTAAATGTCCGAGATCTATTATGCCGTGTGAGGTTGATGAAATTCGGTGGTACGATTTATGTCTTTACCGTTTATTTCAAACACATGTTTCAAAGAACAGGAAGTAAAGTTTTGTTTGGAGCAGTTCGATTCTTCGTAGACATTTTGTAGAATAGCCAATTTTTATGTATGCGTTTTTTATTTGCAAGTATATGTTTTGAGTGTGATATAAATTGTTATATGTACTTAAAAATGACCTAAGCTAGATACTAACATGTTTCTTTGCCTCGGAAAGAAAAAATGAATCGTTTGTTACCATGAGCTGTAAAGAAAGGCATGTCAATATTATAATTCTTGTTCTGCTTTGCTCATGGATAATTGTTGATATTTTCTTCAGAAAATTATGTATCTGGTGAATTAACATACTGTCAGGTCTGGGTTAAAATAACGTACGTCTGCATAAAATTTGCCTACGTCTACATTAAACTTGCCTAAGTCTGCATTAAAGTTACCTACATCTGCATTAAACTTGCCTACATCTGCATTAAACTTACAGACGCCTGTGTTAAACTTACATACATGTATCTAAAAGATCTTGTTTGATTAGGTTAAAGGATTCTGTTTAACTGTACCAAAAGGAACTTGTTTAAACTTAGCAAACTCTATAAGTGCTGGTCTAAACTGTTTTGGCACAATTTCTGTTCTGCTAAGGTCTGCAGTGATTTCATTTTTTATCCACCATCAAGCTGAATAGATAGATTGAATGTAATGTTGCAGTCATTCTATCCAATAGAGGGGGGAAAATAGTCAATCAGTATGGGCAAAGGGTACAACCATTTTTAATCAAAAAGGTTGTCAATCAAGTGACAGTCTGTTAATGAAATTGCTTGCATACTGAAAGAAAAGGCTGAAAGAATTGCCAGTAAGATGTGTAGGACTTGATTGTCAAAATAACACCAGATTACAGAATTTTCTGTTGCATAGAGACATAGAGCACTTATGATATTTTGTATTTTCTGTAGATATCTTGTAATGTAGATGAAATTTTCTAGTTGCCATAGTCACATAAGCTGATGGTTGTTTTATTTAGTAACTGACAGGTCTTCTGTTTTTCTCCTCGCAGCTGGTCTGGGCTCGCTCGGGCAGACCGTTGGCATCACGCCGTCCCAAAACGCAGCCCTTGCATTCTGTTCACGGGCTTCTACTGTATCACGCATGCCCGGTAAGCCATGTCCCCTAGTGGCAGTGTAGACACTTGTATTCTTGTGCAAAGTACAAACAATATTGTTACTGTAGTAAGAAAGCCGTGAGAGAGCTGATGTCATAATGAACTTAGTCTATGCCATGAACTAAGGTCAAAGGTCTTATATTTGTCATACAAATGACCTTGACTTTAGATCATACGGCCATCAGCTATTTAAGTTAGAAGGGATGATGTGTTTTTTTTGTAGCGAATGAATTATATATGAATCCTACTGCCTGTTGAAGTTCAAACTTTTGAATAACTTTTTTTTATCCAAGATGTAGCTACATTTTGCTAAAGGCTGGACTGATTTGAGAAATTTGTGGTTTCAGGACTTATATAAGGAAATATTTAAATAGTTGTGTAATATAAAGAAAGCTTTCTGTATTGTTGTCTATTGCAATATGCAGACATTACATTATATCATGTAATTTTTTTTTTTGTTGGAAACCATAGTAACAATATTGTGATTGTTGTACCACTTCTCAGAGTAGATTTTTTTCTCTTCACATAGTTTGTATCTTTATATGTTCATGATATACAATCTGGAAAAGAAACGCTACAAATCGCAACTTTATTTTACAGGCTCGAAGAATTCATCTGTCTCATTTCGACATGTACTTTTGTAATTTTAATGTTCTGATCATATTCCAACAGTTTGAAAGGTAACACTTGAGAAAACATTGTGCCATGACTGTCGATTAATTCAGTCTGGAATAATATACATATACAGTGCTGTAAACAAAGCACGTTCTTAATTGTTGCCTTACCAATTCATAGTGCTTGCGATTTGTATATTATATGTGTTAGAACCCGTCCTAGCTTTATTAACAAAATACAGCAAAACCTTTATCTCTCGCTTTGGTCTATACATGTATATTTTGTGTATCTCAGCCAAACGAAACAAGAAAATTTGAAAAAGCATTCATTGACATTGTACTGTAAGCCGTCAACTGCAATTTGGACCTATTGGAGTCGCCGTCTTACTGTACACAAGTTATATGTGATACTTTGATGTGGTTATAATACTTCCAGAATCAGATATATAAATAATGCAGTCAAATATGTCATATTCTTAGTCAAGTTACAGTCTAAGATTGCTGAGAACTACTATCAGCTATTTTAAGAATGAAAACTATGCCGCAGTCTGAGGATGTAAAGTTCAATTTTAACAGTGAGCCTTACACATTCACCTTGACATTTACCATTGTACTTTAATCAAGAAGAGGGAGTGTACATGTGTTGCTGCACAAAATTGAACCATAGCCATTAATTGATCTTTTTGCAAAGGCAAGAAATCTCTTCAATTATTGATGAACTTTGAATAGTGATAGCGTATGGTGAATCATCAGTGCATATTTGACTGTATTTTTGATGCTATTTGTATTGTACCAGTATCAACAATAAAGGCAAATCTTATAACATATTGCTCTGCATGTCGTGGTTTTAGTGACGACAGCACACACTTCAGACTGTCTGCTTGTAGCGTGTAGTTTGCGATGAACAAAATGTAGTTTTACTTTTTTTTGCATGTCTTGTTTGATTGTTTTTGAAGAATTTCTATTTGAAAATTTGAATTGCATCTTTTACCCATGATGCACTAAAAATGTAACCAATCAAAATTGTAGATAGTAGAGGATAGTTTTAGCTGTAGAATATAAATATTAAGCTAGATATTTGAGTTCAGCCAACCATGGAGTCTATTAAAACTAAATAAATTTTTTGAGTTAATCGAGCACTCGAGACACTGAAGTGCTTATGAAGTAGAAAATTCTGTGTGCCGTGTACAAAACCTGACACTCAGAGCAATAACAAGGGAAGCCATATAATTAGTGCATATGTACTCACTTTTTGATAAATTATGTAATATGAAGTAGAAAAAAATTATACAACTAATTTTTTTTTGCAAAAGGAGATGATTACAAAAATAGTAAAACTGAACTATTTCTTTATGTCAGGCTTCCCTAGTTACGGCTTGATCCCTTCGGCTACGGAGCGATCTCCAACCACTCTGTATAACTTTGCTGATGTGACTACTGGAGTCCCAACCATTCAGAGAAGCGAGCCATCGCCACTTCCCAATGTCTCCACCTCCCCCCTACAACGAGCCAATGATACACAGGCCCTGTTCACGGCCCACTCCCAGGCACAGGCTCTCGTTAATGCCCAGCGGTCAGGTAAATATCTATTTTTGCTTTCTTGTCGCAAAACACAGTAGAAGGCCAACAGACAGAGATATCCCTTAGGTATGATTCAATGTCACTTCATGGTGTCATTTTGACATGTTTATGGAAATATTAGTCTGCTGAAAGATGTCATTTTAAATAAAGATAAAATCTAGAAACTTGACTTGAAGAAATTCAGTTATATGACTGTGTGAGCAATACTTTGGTTAAATTAACAAACCACATAAAGCCAGATTGAGCCTGAAGTCGATCCATGCCTGCTTCAAAGCTGGAAGTTTTTCTTACTGTGTGGCTCGGTTATATTGTCTGGTATAAAAAAGTCAGAAATATTATTTTAGTGCAACTGTTCACTTGTCTCGTAACTGATGACACTATTTCATATAAATAATATCAGATGATGTCAAAGTATATGACATTGTATTTTGCTGTGACGGATTTTTCTGTCTGGAGTTCTTCATTTTTATCTCTCCCTAAAGTTGGAATAAAGTATGTAAAAAAAAAAATTACATATATTTTAAGAAGTAGAAAGAATCGTATTTTAATAGCACATTTACATTTTGCTAGAAATAGGACAAATTGCAAGAAAATGGAATTAGATTCCTGCTGGCAGCAGAAATAACATCAAGTTTGTTCAGCTAGTCAAAGAAAAAATATTCCAAGTCCTGTAATTTAATTATAGTTGCCTAGGGAAACTCTACATGATGGAAGGAAGCTATAAGTGAATTAGCTTAAACAACATGTCGGGAAGAGAAATGATTGTTGATGCATTAATTGTCTTTCGTAGGCGTGATTAGACGGCAGTATTTTCTTATTTTTCATGTATACATTGTATTTGGTTTTGGTGAGCTGAAAGTTAGAGCCTTTCATGGTTTATTAACCATTTAAGCACTTTCGCCAGTAGCTGTTTTTGGTCACCGGTGCAGTTATCTTGAGATTTCTGAGTTGAATTTAACAGTTTGATCCTTTCAAGGTTTGGGTATTGTGAAAACTGTAGACTAAGGTTTGCATTAATGGCCATTATCTGTCAGAATATCCACTCGGTATGAATATCTATGGTCTTTCTTAGTAACCGTGCAGAATGATCATGATTTGCCAGAATATCCACATAGTTTGGTCATGATCTTCACAGTTTAGGATTCAAATGTGAAATTTTTTATCGGCTATCATCAGAGATTTAGTTAACGGCAAAGATTTGATTTTACTGTCAAGAAAGGAAATAGCTATGAATCAGTGGGTGTGACTTGCAGTATCATGAAGAAAGTTTTCTACAATAATGATTGATGAAATGGATATTTTATGGGCCAGTACAGTCATAAAAGATTTACTTGGAGAAAGAGTTTCACATTTTGCTGATATTTTGTTGAAAATTTCTAGTGGAAACAAGATGAGAAACTTTGTTAGTTGCTATAGAGATAAAGGTAGATTTTCTTTATAACATGATGTAGAAACTGCTCTGAAAATAGTTCTTTCTAGCTCATAGCTGTGTAGGAATATTAACAAGCACCAGCAAACTAGCAGATGTTTTCCAACTCAATGTGTGTGCCATTTAGCTTCACAAGTTACTTAACTCTGTTTAGGTTTACATACAAATTATGTCCCCTTATACACAGAGGTTCATGTCAAAGCCAGTAGAGTGTGTGTCTCCAGTGGTAGGTCTAGCTTCAGTGTAGGCTATGACAGGCCTAGGTAGGTTTGACCAATGTCTGTAAATGTAGCAAAAGGGAAAAAGCTACATTGAATTGATACAGCATTACAGATTTAGAATTCTTTTACAAAGAATGTTAACAACCTCTCCCAGATTAGGGGTCAGGGGTTTGAGCCCCACTATCATTCAGTCTATGTGTGAAAGTTAACAGTTTCTTATGAGGATAGTACTGGCCTTTTCAAGGAACAATGATTAGGTGCCTGTTAATACCAAAAGTAATATTGGAAATGGTGTTTTAACCAAAGGAAGAAAAGGAAACATTGAACTTGAAATTACTGGACATTTATTTGCTATGTTTCAGCTATGGCGCTGTCCTCTCTACAACAAGTCCCACAAGCTACCTCTCCTCTAACCAGTCGTCAGATGATCCCTGGAGCCAGCAGCCCAGGTCCCCTTGACCAAATGATCTCGATACAGGATCCTCTCAGCTACTTGCAGGCAACCAGCCCTCAGCCAGCCGGCTTAGGTGGGCTCAACCTGACCAGGGTAAGTGAAGTTGTTTTTTATACCGAATGTATACCCAAGTTCTGATAACTTATATTTGCTATTCTTGAATAATACTTTCTATGGGTTTTGATCAGAACTTGTGCCGAAAAAAGGAATTATGGAGGTCCCAGTTAGATTCTGCCATGGGATTTGAACCCTCGACCTCTGGCTAAGGGGAAACACACTGTACACCATGGGCACCTGCTTAATTAAGTGGAATAAGTTTGTGTCAATAATGACATGTTAATTAATATGTCAGTTGACAGTTTTTAAGTTTTAAGTATTCAAAGCAGGGCTCAAAGAGTACAACATTGACTAAGTCACAACACAAAAGATTAATAGATACAGAGCAGCTTTAGATGTGGCATTCTCACTATGTTGAAGAAAAGAAAGGGGGGAGGGGGTAATATCAAATTGTCTCATTTCAGCCTGACTATCGTGCAGAATTTTAATGCTACATATTGATATGTTTTGTTGTTGTTTTCAGCCTACCCAGCTGGTCACTTTCCAGAATGGCTACCATTAGGTTGCATACACTAGCAGACAGGTGAGTCTCCTTAAATTCTTTGCTAACATGTACAGGTATTTCCTATTCTTATAATACCCTGACTCTGTCCCCACTAGAAATGAACTGGAAAAATTGTATCAGTTTCGACGGTACAATTAATGTTTCAAAGATTTGCCCGCTGAAAAATTACTGACTGAATAGTGAACAATGCAGATCATGATCAAACTGCATGGCTATGTTTTCTGTTATTTTTACCTAACTTCACAAATGCTGTAGACAGGAAACATGAATTCATGGATTACTTCACCCAAGAAATATGCAGAAATTAATTCCCCACTAATACTAATGTTTTCACAAGAAATATTTGTTTGATAACTGTTTCCTAAAGTCCTGAATGCTTTTTCTGCCGAGACATTTGACAAATTAGAGGATTTTAGTAGGGATCAAGCCAGTCTACCTTTACAGCTCATTAAAGAAAGTACTGTTAATACCAGTGAAATAAACGGGGATTGTTTTTGTCTTTGTTACAGGAAGCAAGACAAGATGTTTGCCAAAGATACTTGGACAAGTTGCTGATTTACCTTTCCTTCTAACAAAGTTTTAACCAGACCTTCTCAATACCAAAGACTGTTATGTTTTACTGCTTTCTCCATACATCTGAGGCCAAAGATCACCTGAGCACATCTTAGTCCCGTCGAGGAAGTTTCCTGTGAATATTGACTTGCCACGACCAAAAGTCCTGGTTGAAAATCTTGGGACATTAATGCAGGGCAATGTCGAGAATATTACCACCGTGAAGGCAAAGGGGAGTAACTCTCCCAGAGATAAAATAACCATTGTTACTTACCATTATTCTTTATACTATTTAGAACCTGTTACAAAGAATTTACTTTTTTGACTGCAAATTGCTTTTTTGAATTTGTTTTGACATTTTGTCATACTCTATATATTGTAAAGTTACTATTTTACATTGTCAAAGTGGCAATATACATTGTCATGTTATTCTATACATGTTCTGTCGATGGCAGAAATAGTTTGCTATACTGTCTCGTGTGGGATGAGTAGAGAAAAGCCCTTCAGCGCAGTAAAGAATTACGTAATATTACCATTTTTCATAAGTATATAGGATGTTAATGCACCGAAGGGTCTTTTCATGGAAGACTTACATGAATATATATATGAAGAGTCTCATATATAAAGATGTTATATTATATATTATGTCACTACCTGTGACTGACTGTTACATACTTTTTGTCATACTGATAATTATCTGATGCTGTATGCAAATTTATGGGTATGCCTCCGCCCACTCAGGTGTAAAAACACACCTGATGGCTGAATTGGATAGTATTAGCATATTCCCCACTAACATTTAAAGCTAGCTTAGCATGAACGTTTTAAATAATTCCACTGTAAACGTTAATTTAAATGGCACAATTTGGCCTAAACATGAAATTTATTTTTAACACTGTCTCTCAGGATCTCTAGCTTTACATAGAAGTTCAGAACAGATTCATATTTATTCTCCATATTTATTGGGGGAGTAGTCATGCCTGGACTTACTCATAGACGTTTATATCAGAACTCATAGACCTAAAGTTTTGAGAGAGCACAATGTTTTAATAACTTTTTTGTCAGACAATATTCAGTTTCAGCGAAGTGAAGGAGTAAGTGTTAGTGATTGACGTGTTAAGCAACTCTTAAATTTGCATACACTTTGGTTAAAAACTTCTGTATATATACATGACCAGAACAATTTTTGTTGCACATGTATCATTTTGTTTGTGATTTTTATCAATTTTATTTTTAACTGGTACTTATATTTTTGATGACTTTATTTCAAGTATTGTTATTTTTTGAACTTCCAAGCTTTTTTAGAGCTAAGGTAGAGTTGTGTTGACACACAGGGTCTCAAGTCTCATTCGATACGTCATTAAAGCTATTTTTAGAACAAAATGAAGAGTACTTTAAAGGAAACCAGGAATACCTGTAATAATGACATTGACATATTAAGCAACAAATGTTACTCACGAGAATGGCAAATAAATGTGTTGAATTATTGGCAAGAATGGCATATTGTAAAGTTAGAATTTTTATTGAATGTTTTTTGAGACTTGAAATATTTTTAGCTGTACATAGCACTGTAGGACCAAATTCTTTTGTTTACTTTTTTGGTAGTGGCGATCCTTTTTTTTTAAGGCATTCATTTTATTGACATTATGCAAGATTCATTTTTTGACGCTATGTGATATAGTCATGTGACCATTAACTTGTGATCATGTGACTTTCTTCCATTTAGTCACCATAGTTACATACATTTTCCCTTCATTCTGTGTGCTTCTGTCTTCTTCCTTTTATCTCATACATGTTATTATCAATGTTTGCATACAATTTGTATACTTTATACTATATAGTGTTCTTACCTCTCTGTTCAAATGGTCAAAAGCTGAATATTTTCAAATTTCTACGCAAATCATGTCAGTTTCAAGGGCCAAATTACTCTATTTCAAGATGTCTGATTTGTTGAAATAGCTTGAGAACACTTCAGGTGAAAAGGTATGTTTCACATGCCAGATGGTAGCGAAGTTTGAAACATTGAAATGCTTTGTTGAGAGTTGTTTCCCTTGAATTAGTAAGTATTCATTTTTTGACTGCATCGAAACTAGTCCACTCTAGCATTTAGGAATCATCTGCAAAGTTAACAAAACATAGTGCTTGATGTACTCCATTATTTTGTGTTATTTTTTTTCGAATTCGAAAGGTGCTATTACTACGCATAAGTCTGTGTAAAAATTAGAATTAGTTTTGAATTTTTTATCCGAAGATTATTACGCAAGAACGGTTAAGAATCGACGTGTAGAAGAAAAGTTGGGACTCATTTTCGCTGTGCTATAAAATGCATTTGTATTGTAGAGTAGATTAAAATCACAAAACCAACAGAATGTGTTCCATTTTTAAGCAACGCAGATGTTGAATAGTAATATATAATGAAAATAGAAATTGCCCAGGGAAACCAATTGTTGTTTCAGGGACGTTGTCATAGCAATACATAGTTACCTGGTGTAAGATTGGGCCATAGTGATCAAATATTATACAAAGATATTCACTGTTTCTATATTGTACAGCTGGTAGTGAAATACTGACAGCAGCATTCTGAAACTTCTAAGTACAAAATTACGTAAAATGCTATTTTTGACTTCAATATGTGCAAGGAACCAGTTTTATGCATCTTTCAAGGCCACTTAATTTTAGCATGGTTTAAATTACTCCACAAAATGTGCAAATTTCAGTGATGCCCAAGTCGCAGTTACAAGTTCAGTAAAATAAGGTATGACCTAGTTTTAGTGTTAATGTGAATCAAAGGACACATAATTCGGTAAAAAAAAATGCGACAACAAAGTCTTAACAAAATGTGACATGAGTAAACTTACAGAGTAGGTTTTTGTCATCTTTGTTGCAACTGGGATGTATTTGAAATAAGCATTTGTAGTCGTACATTTTGCTGTAATGCTGTTCAGATAAGATTACAATACCCAGCTGTCCGAGATATGTAAAGCTGGTGACTTGCGCATATTTTCTGCCATATTTTTTTTTCTCTCCACCTTTTTTTACATACCACATTGTTCACGACATTATATTCATTGTCTTACATACTAGCTTTACATGACGTGATCATCGTTGACTAATGGTGTTATAATACATGTACTCATTACAGTGTCGGCCTTGTTGGGTGTTTGCGTTACCTGTCATTTATGGATAGAACTTGAAAAAAACATAGCCCAGAGTGTAAGAAAATGTTCTTTGGTAGAGCCAAAACTAATATTCTGTGTTAATTTGGAGCTTTAGTCCATAAAATGATGCACTTCCAAAATGTACTGCTCGTAAACAGGGATTTATGCAAGTGGAATTAAATTTCAGTAGAAGCGTAAACACCCAACATCCAAGACTTTGTAGAGGGATCTTTAATTTTTACAGTACAGTAATAAAAGAAAAGGTTACCTTATATGTTACTATATTACATATAAGATAATCTTTTTCTGCTCTGTACTTGGTCTTACATACGTCATTCATGCATCAGTTACGAGGTATCATCAAATATAGTTATTTATTGATATTCATTCATGGAGCATATTTCCATCAGCTATATGTATTTTTAAGATTTTAACCTTATTTATGATCTTTCTTTTCTTTTTTAATGAGAAAATCGGGTATTTTACTATTTAATGTGTACAAGCAATAACCAAGTAGTGTATTTTAGGTTATAGATGATAGAATTAGCATCAACTTCTGTTCTGATTTGGAATTGACTAGATTACGTCAGTCAATGTGTTCAAAATTAGAATTTAGACCTAACCTAAAGTTTGTACTTAAAAATTCCTTTAGTTTTAATAATCGGAAAGAAATGAAAAGGAGGTAGACAGTAGATCTTCCTTGATATTTTAGGGAAATTAAAAGTATATTCTAGACCAAAGAAACTATAGGACATGTTTAGGCTGCTATGAAAGCAATCAGCCTTTTCATTAAATTTCTAGATTGTACTTATTTGATCATGATCTGCACTGGTTTCAAATGTAGAATCACTTACCAGAAGCAAGGCAATGGTTAGAATATAGTTTCTAAATTTCTTCCAGTAATTCTGCTTATATTGTAGTTTGTAAAACACATACTGTTTTATTGCCAGTGATTTTGCAAAATTTCCGACCAATCAACATGTCTCTTTGCTATGAAAGGGTACCAATCGGATGCACAAAAGAAAATAATTTTTCACGAGCCGTTAAAGCAAAGTTTTGAAATTGTGTACAAACTTAGCTTTGGAGGTGTTGGATTCCGAAGTAGTTAGAACTTACGTGTTTAACTGTCGGTGTATATTAGAGTCTGTCATCTTCATGTATAGTGTTCAATCGGTTTGAGAATAACATGCTAGTTTTAGGCATTTTTTACTGCATTAATCATTGCGTAATTTAGTTGGTTTCGACCGGAACAGAAGTGAACAGAATAGAATTAGATAAACTTCATGTTACAGCAGGTGTCACCAAAAGTATATACACATCTTAATTTATGTCCTTGTTGATACATTGTTAATACTGTATACTGTTTTTATCTTTTAAACGGAAGAAGTTATTTTTAAATGTGATGACATTATATATATATATAGTGATCTGTAAAAGGTAAAACTGTACAGAATTATTTTATCCGTTGTGTCATAAAAAAAGAAAATTTGTGTACAAGTCCCCCCCTTAAACTTACCCATCGCTTCATTGTGAAAAAGGCGGCGTTTAACTTACATAAAGCGTTACTTTATATCACTGCATTATGTCGGACACAGTGCATAGATCATACCTTATCAAAAGCATTCAAATTTCATTTTGTTCATAGATTGTAATTTTGGTTTCATAGAAAATATATTTAAAAAATTGACAAAAAAACTGTAACGACTGGGGGGAAAAAATGAATCGATTTGAGGGTACTTTTTCAGATATTAAAGTTTCTGAAAAGATTAGTTTAACTGAAATGGATTGAAGCTTTAAAATGGCAGAACAGTACGATCTTGTGTAGTACAACTTTAGTACGCATTGGTCCATCCCTGTGTGTGGCAATGTTGAAATGCATGTGCTTGGGTACTCTTTAGTTCCAGCAGGCTGCCCAACACAGGACATTTTACAATGGACAACAGATTCAATTCAGGTCCCTGCCATTTTATTGCATATAAAAAATTTTCAACTTATTTTTTTACATTTATTAATGCAACTTATACAATTCCTTGTAAAGATGGCTTTAAAAAATTAGACATACTGGGCAGAAAGAGATCAGTTTGGTGCAAACTTTTTGCGTCTGCTGCTGATTTCCATTAATTGCATCTAAATGCTCCTTTGCATAAATTGCATTTGCAAGCTTTTCTAAATTAAACAAGCTTAATTAAAACATTGCAATTTCCCCATCGTTTAGCATGCTTCCAGATTAACTTTGGCAAAGTTTTTCTTGACCATTTTGCTTAAAAATATGTATCAATTGCAGCCATTTTAATGTAAAACTATCACAAATATTTTGGAAAACATTTTCCATTTCGAAGTATGAGGATTTATTTATTTTACAAATGACCATCTTGGTGTTCTGTTCATGTTACGGATATCGGCATTTTCTTTTATTTTGCTGTGCCTTTTTATCTGATGGAAATTAAAACAAAGCAAACTCAAGATTCATTTCACATCGCCGCTAAAATTATTTCTTCATCATTAATGAATTATTAAAAAAAATTTGCAACCGACTGAGCCCTTTTTACCTCCATTGTGTCATAAAGATGGTTGTTTCTTATGTGGAAAAAAGTGTGAAAAAATTAAAACAATGAGGTGATTATAGTACGTTGATTTTGTACAGTGATAATTTGTAATCCATGTTAACATACATTATGTAGTGTGTAGTGGTTGTTTTCACTAATAAACTTGTACTTTTTTTGTCTGTTATATAAATGTTGAATTATCTTGTTGGCTGGCATAGAATGTTTTCATGTATTTTACGTAACCAAGGGTATATTATATTAGAGGTTATTTAGTTAAAAGAGGATATTATGCGTGGTTTATATATGTAACATAATTACTGGTTTGAGACTTCTGTCCGAAAAGGTTCCACGCTAAACTGTCGAAAGTCTTTCATTTCACGTAAGTTACTACATTTACTGTGCTACAGGAAATCCCTTACATTATAACTGCTTATTATGTACCTGGTAGATCCCAATTTTTATTTCAATTTTCATGCTATCAACATTAGTTGAAAGAGCTTGTATTGCAGTTCAGGGGAAACAAATGAGTGTAAATTGAACTAATTTGAAATAAGCATAAGAAACGGAAGTACTGCCCATAATTAGAGATGCATCACTTTGTGTTTGAAATTTAACACAGTCTGGATTTAGACAACAAAGAATGAAGTCTGTGCCAGTCACAAGTTGTATATAAATGCATTGTTACTTTTTTTGTTTTATTGTATGACATGTATATGATTAAAACACGTTCCAAAGATTTAAATGCGGAGTGCTAAAGAAACTTACGCAAAAACTTAATATTTTTTTAAGGGATAATATCTTTTCTTTGTTCATTTTAGACCATTAGGAGTCAGTCCTACGCATATAAACAAGAATGGTTTTATCCTAAAAGATCTTTCCTAAACTTTCTCAGTCCACAGTTGCATGACAAACATTTTATATATGTTCATTTGATGATTGAGGGCTTACATTGAACAAATGCTAATAGATGTAGAGAATTAATTTATATTGGATCTACCATTATAATGGTAACAATGGGTAAATGTTAGTTATTTTGACTATTATTTAGAAAATAATGAACTGCTTGATTTTTGATGGAATATTGTATACCTTGTTAAATGCATTACAAATTTAATACAGTTTAAATTCTATAAAGTGGACTATATTTCTGTCGACATTACAGTTTGATGACTCTGACATAATCAGGCCAAAGTTTGATTCCAGTTTGGCATTTCAAAAGTGTTCTTAAAAGCATTCATTTATGTAGCAATGTTAAAATGTCCATGCATTTGAGAAATTTTGACTCCAATAGATTTAGGCACGAGCATGTTTTTTATAACACAGAAGGATATCGAACAACACATTTAAAGACTAGTTTAAGCCATGGATATTGTAGTGTATACTTCCATGTTTAAGCCATCGACCTGTGTTGGACAGTCATGAAATGGATTGTGCCTGATTATGCCAGAGAAATCTTGAAGACCTTTTAGGACTGACTTGATAACTTAATGTTTGAAATTTTGTATGTAGCTCCCACCATTATTGTTTACAGAAAGTTTTTGTCTCATTTTATATAAATACGAGATACTTTTACACTAGCCACCAGGGTCTTAGGTAATAAAATTTCCAGAAGACCAGTCTGAAATTTCTAACACCTGATTGGCTAAGAGTTGACACACTTTTGAAACTGACCAATCAGAAGCTGTACTTTTCAGACTGGTTTCTGAGAAAATTTTAAACTGTAGACAAAGACATTATTACTGTAAAAATGCGTATATATCCAGTGCTGTTATAACATTTGTCTAACATAACATATCAGTGTATTTTACTCTTCCAGAAGTTACCAGGGGCACTTATTGTAGTATGTTTTAGCATAATTAGTATGGATAACATATATATGTGTGTTTGTATATGTGTATGGCATATGTGTAAGGCATATTCGTAGACCACCAACAATAGAGGTTAACATTAAATAATCAGTAATAGTAGCATTTTAGGCAATTAAAAACAGCTGATAGATTTAGAGCATATTGTACTGGCTTCATTCAAGATTGTAAATATTTCTAAAAATCTAAATTATTTTTGTAAATAATTTATTTATTGGAATTTGTCCCATATTCTTAATAATTTTTGGATTAGTATTTGTTACCTCCCCTGGGAACTTCTGGGTTTTCCATCACATCAGATTATGATGTGCATTTTGTATTTGATGTACACATTTTGTTTTTGATACAGTATACTTAAAAACTCAGTTCTTACCTTAAGGTGATACATTTATTTATGGTAGAATAGCAATAAGGTTACATGCTAACTTTTTGCAGCATGTTTTATGCAAAAACCAGTATATTATTTTTAAGTAGCTTAGTTAAACAGACCGTTAAGTGGTCAACAGTCATTTCTTGCTGAAGCTATTCAAAAAAATGATTATCGTTGCAAATCACTTATCATGAACAGAAGAAATAATAAGGGCGTATTACGACCCAGTTCCGTATATTTTGGACACTGCATGAAATTAGGAAGGACACCTGCTCTGTTTGAAATTTTCAAAAGTTACTCGATTGTAACGAAACTCGGAAAGTAAGATTGAAATTACTTTTTAAATAGAATTTAAATAGTTTACTGTATTAAAATGGAAGTATAGGACTGAAAGAAGTTCATTTATGATGCTACAGGTCTTTGTGACCTTGCTTGCCTGGTTTTGCGGTTCAGGGAAAATGACTGTTGATACACCTAAAGGTTGAAAGCCATGGATAAAAAATTTCATGTGCCAAAGGGTCCACAGAGTGGTGTCACTTTTATGTGCGCCATGGAGCTGAAACATTGGAAAATCTTACATGTATCAAGCGGACACTTAGGGAGCTATAGATGATGTTCAACAAAGATTTCAATCATTACCTCAAGTCCAAATGGAACAATATATTTGTAAATAATCGAAATTGTTTCTGAAAAATACTTGCTGACCAACCCACGTTGTGCTGTGAAAGCAAGGTATCTTTTCCTGTTGCTATGGCGATGGTTGCTAGGTAACAGTGTGTAAGATATCAATTTGTGGATAACATAATTATGTGTAATGAATGTTGTACTGAAACTGATGCATATAAGCAAACAATATTTAGAATGTTACAGATACACTTTGTTCCTTCCGCCGTATCACTAAGTGTCCGCGAGATACAGTGTAGATTTGGTGTGCTACTGATCTGATAAATGGACGTATACTGTTGACTATTAAACATTTTACTGTAGCGTGTTACGGGAATAAATGTCTCAAATTCTATGTACCATGATTGTTTACTGGGTTATGTGTTATTGTAAATGTCATACTTTTACTCTGAATAAAACGTTTGAACTGGTACACTTTTCCATTTGTTATTTTTTATGCTGGCATAATAGTCACATGAAATAATAGTTGTCACTTTGTACATTTGTCTGTGTTTGTCTGGAGCATAACTCGAAAAGTATTCAAGGGATTGAGTTGATACTTTACATAATGATAGAGGACATGTCATGAGATTAAGTGCATTGTCAATGAACCATAACTCGAGCTATCCCCATTTTAAGTTCAGATCGTGTGGGTTCAGGGTGAGTTACTTGTTACCACTCTGTTTGACGACAATACAAATCTTGTGAAAAACTACTGGACCAATTTGAACCAAACTTAATGTGAATGTTCCTTAGGTGTCCATGATCAAATGAAGTAGTTCCAATAAGAACTCTGTTATGGCAAATGATGGGAAAAAGTCTTAAAATCTTCTCTTAAGAGAGCTTAGATATTTGGCATGTGGCATTGTCTAGTGGACCTCTACCAAGCCTACAGAGTCTGTTCAAATCATTACCCAATGGGTCAAAATTGATCCCTGGTTTGGGGTCACTTGAATTTTGCATAGGCTAAGTCTCTATAGGACAAGATTGTAAAATATCTAAAACGACAGTACTATTCAATTTCGTTCTACAATCAAACCTGTGTTAAGTACAACCTCCCAATAAAGACAAATAATCCTCAGAATAAAGACCAACGGCAATTACAGTGCACTTTTCCTCTATAGTAGAACACACCTGTGCATAACGACCACCTGCAAGTATAGACCACATTTGTAGCTTCCCAACAGTGGTCTTTGTTTAGAAGTTTGAATGTATTTATATCTCCCACCCCATAAATGGGCAGGGTTGTCTGTTCGTCACAAATTTTGTGTCGTTGGTATCACCAAAAGAATTTACAGTCGTGGAATTTTTATCAGCATGTGAAGTTGTGGAACTGGGATTCATCCAGTGGCCCATTGGCAATGCACGTAACTGAAGTATTTCAGGTACAGTCATAAAACCAAATAGGAATATTAATCAGCATGTGTAGTTAGTTGTGCGTGATTTAAGTTGTTTGTAGTCCCGGCCGAACCTAGGATTTCTCCTTAGGTGAAACTGTCAAGACCCTTGACAGGGGCAGGTTGAAGAGACAAATGCAGATACAATGGCACCCAGGTACCAGACCCTTACTCTGTGCTTTTATTTATGTGTGTGTTATACTTGAGTGTCACGAGTATGAATAATATTTTACACTTTCGTGTGTTCATAGTATAATTTAACTTTACGAGTTTGAAAAGTTCATTATTGCTCTAATTCGATTTGCCAAGATACACTCCATGCCAACTAATAAGGAATAACATCAGCCACAGCAGAAATAAACAAGGCCCTAGGATTGCCCCCTGCGGCGGCACAGCAGATGTAATTTGTGATGAAACTGATGAAATTCAAAGTTAAGCATAAGTTATTGCTGCATGCACTGCTCTATTAAGTAACTGACATAGATATTTTGCAAGAAACCTTTACCAATAGTGTATTTTGTTATTGAATAAAATAAATTGGGGCCTCACAAAAAATACAAATCACGACCGGCCAAATGGATCCCGTCCCGGGACTAACTTGATTCTACGTTGGGGTATATAGGGGAAATCTTTAAAAAATCCTCTCTCAGGCCACCTTCAATTGAAGATCAGACCATAATTTTTACATGCGACATTGCCTAGAGTGGTTCTGTACCAAGATAGTTAAGATCACACCCCAAGGTGCAAGTTGACCCGGCCCCGTTATCTCTTGACCTACTTGTCTAAGCTAACATGGGCACAGTCAGGTCAGTTAGAGCAAAGTTATAGAAACCTGCTCTTTTTTATGACAAAGGTTGGGAATGGGGGCATCCGTGCTCTATGGGCAAACTTTTTGTTTCCTTCTAGACAGATCAACGGTCAATCTGATAAACGCTACGGACGAGCAATAGAAGGTCATCTTCCGGCGAGCTTTCCGCCGGCCAATCCGAGCCGTGCTTCTAGGTTTTGAAAGTGAAAGTAAACGTCAATTATCAAGTTATTTATAAATATACGTAGCTGGAATTCACGCCGTAAACAATACGCGAGGATATTTTCATTAAGTATGTTGGCCATATATTTGATAGTGATCAATATGACTGAGCCAACGCCGAGAAAACAATACTTTGTTACTGACAAATGCGAGATATGTAGGTTTGTAAAACCATATGTCCGACAAAATGTATGCCGCTGATGCCGCCCCAGCGAACGTTTAGGTTGTAGAGGGTGGACTTCATGCCGTCAAACACCTGGAGAACTTGAATCTAAACCAAGTTCAACGCCAAGGTTACAACAGCCAAGTAGATCTCATCTTTCAATGCAACCAGGTCGGTGATCCTCTTCTTTTTACATGGGAGTCCACCACCAGGCAAACATCAACGGCACGCGGGGCTACAGAAGCTGGTCGCCACAAACAAACTACTTGATTAAGAGCCACATCTCTCGTCGTAGGTCATGAACCCGGCACTAGGGGCTATAAGACCGAAGTCCAGTAAACGAGACCCTGGGAGATTCACTTTAATAGCATATATAGCATCACATGCTCGGTTACATAATATAATAACGTCTGTCATTCAATCAACTGTTTTATTCACAACTAACAATAAACAAGAGGGCCATGATGGGTGTGATCAATTTTGATCCCAGAGGCATGATTTGAACAAAGTAGGTGGAAGACCACAAGACTATGTTTCATACCAAATAGGTTTTCCTATATAATTATGTCTTTGTAAAACAAGTACCCCCCCTGGGCGGGGCCAATATTGACCCCAGGTGTATGGTTTGTACAAACTTTGAAGAAGTCTACTAGGCAATTCTACATGCTAAATATCTTGTGGTTTCAGAGAAGAGAATTTTTTAAGTTTTTCCTATTTGTTGCCATAGCAACCAGAGTTCTGCATGGAATGGAATTCTTTGAATTGCTTTGAATCAAAGCCTTTGATAGAGCTTTATGCAAGGAACATACTTGCAAAGTTTCATCAACATTGGCCCAGTGGTTTCAGAGGAGATGTTGTTTGAAGGAAGTGGTGGACTGACGTACTTACCAGACGGACTTTGTGAGGTTATCCCTTTGATCTTTCTTTGATCTTTTTCAACCCTACAATACAATTATTTAACCACACAGTGCCATTTTTAACTCATAATGACGAAATGAACTCAAAGAACCTCACAATGCTAAGTTGTACTCAAACCCTAACCCCGTAATATCTACTGGGCATGTACGGACAGACGGACGGACGGACGCCGGACGTAATGCGATCCTAATTGCTCACTCTAACACTTCGAGCTAAAAACAGATCGAATATGCACGTAAAATCGGGTTATAAAGTATTGCCGCTATACATTTTAAATAAGATTAAATAAGCGTTTACTTGTTGTCGCCGGCGGACTGTCTGGAATGGGATTTTTTTGTACGTGGAGGGGCACGTGACTTAAATTCCCCCCGCCCCCCAAGATTATTCGATGCAAGATAATTGTACCCACTGACAATAAAGTTTTACAGAAAAAGTATTTGTAATTGTTTTATTTTTTTTTAATCAAATGGTCAAGGTCTATTTTGACTGATAAAATATTTGAAACCAGTCTACGGAAAGTGAATCATAATTTATTTTTATAACTCACGTGATGTAAACAATAAATTAAAATTATCCGCTCTCACGTCTATTTTTATCGAGTAAATGTTACCGACTGTAACTTCTATGTAAAATTCCCGATATATGGTCAGGTTTTACAACTGATTAAATGTTTGTGGTTAAATAAAATGTATCAAATTGCATATAATAAGAAAGCTAAGATCGTAAGCTTTTAAATGATGCATATATT